>VZTX01009991.1:82-16522 GCA_013400915.1 Pardalotus punctatus
AGAGTGCATTGAGTGCTGGTATCAACCAAAGCCATATATCTTTGTGGGTCAGACATGCCAGGCCATCCAATGGATCTGGTTATCCCTTTCCTCTACTTGGCTAGAGGCAGGGCCCCTCTAATCCTGGTTGTGGTACACGATGCTCTCTTCCTGTAAATGTGTTCCTGAGGTCTCTTCAAGAGGATAAGTCATGTTATCATTCCCATACTGTCTGGGATTCTGTCCATGAGTGACTGGAGCGGTGTTGAACCTAGACGCACCTCTTGAGGCGGATGTCTCTCTTTTCAATTCATGTACCCAGGCTGCTAAGGAGGAGGTGGGGTTCCTATCCCACTTTCTCATGTCTTCTCCATGCTCCTGTAGGAAAAACCAGAGGTTACCTCACAGAGTTTGTCTTCTCTCCCTGGCTGGGGGATGTCTGCTCCTGATGACAGAGACTCTTGTTGGTTCTGGTGAGGCACAGCAAATTCCTTCTTTGAGTTCTTTCCTCCGTTTCTGGTGGCCCTCTTCAATCAAGCTCCGGACTTGCTTGGCCAGCTTTATTTCTACTGATGAGACATGGGTGCATAGTGGGGTGGTGACAGTGTCCTTGTAAATTCTCAGTTTGTTGACTAACACGCCCACCTTGTCCTCTCCTTCCCTCCACGGTAGTGTTGCCAGGTAACAAGGTATATCTCTGGTCGGAGCCATGCGAATCCGAGCCACATTTGTGAAGCGCACTGGACACTATCTGGGCTCTTAAGGAATCTCTCATCTTCCGAGAAAATGATCTCTAGCACAGCCAATTCCCTCAGGCATCGGATACCTTGTTCTATCATGCTCCAATTTCCTTGGTACATCTGGAGGTCTTCTTTACAGAGGGATCTGTCCCGTACACTCGTCAGCAATCGCCGCCAGAGGCTGAGAGTTTCCTGGGTTCTCCCAATCCCCTGGTCAATGACCACATCCTGGGACAGGGATCCCAGCTGCCTGGCCTCACTTCCATCCAGAATGGTATCATTAGCAGCGTCCCAGATGCGGACCAGCCAGGTCAGGAAGGACTCGCTTGCTTGATGGGTGAATTTGCTCTGTAGGTCATGCAGATCTCCCAGGGATAGAGAGGGAGTGATGATCTTTGGCTCCATCTCTTCTGCTGGGTGCAATGGTCCTGCCGCATCCTCGTCAGTCACTATGCGGACTGATTTGCTCTTTGATTTCTTTTTCTGGACAGGGGCAACTGCTACTGGCTTCGGCTCTTCTGGTTTGGCGATGGACTGTGTTGAAGTGTTGACTGCGGCTTTGGTTCTTTTCCTCTTGGTGGCAGTTTGTGTGGATGTGGTGCCTGCTGACTTGCTTCCTCCTCCTCAAGAAGACGCTGTACCACACCAACTATTGTTTTGTTCCTCAGCATGATGTAGACAGTGCTGGTCATAGAGAAAAAAGAAAACAGAACTGACAAGAAAATTATGCCATCCTTAACATCCAGAGAGAACTCAATATTGTCAAAAATGGCAGTGCCTGGCCTGAAAGGCTGGAAGAAACTTCTCTCTCCTCCTACCCCCAGGGGCTGGGTGCGATTGCTGAGGAGGTCCCAGACGTAACAGCTCAGACTAGTCCAGGCAGACAAAATTGATTATATATTCTGAATGGCATACATCGCCTCACAGGTTATCATGCAATAGGCATGGTATACCAATAAAGCAATTCTCGTGCCATTTCCTGGTTACAACAGGAGCAATACAACAGGCAGATGGTTTCCCATGTGCGGAAAAATATAGAGAGCAAGATACAGTACCCACATAGACAAGCTGAGCATCATGATGAATAGATCCTGTAGTAAAGAATTATATTTCTGATTTTCCCTCAGGACATGCCCCACATTGGGCACCAAAATATATATTAGCTTGAAAACAAACCAATGGGAGATCGCAAGTCAGGATTACAATTTAATAGGAAAATTAAAAATAAGTGTAATAGTACAAGGAAGAAGCACTGACAAAGTCAGATACAACCTGACACCCTGTTAACGTGGTGGTAGCAGTCCAAATGAAGTAGTTCAGTCGAACCAGTGATCCTGTGGAAGGTCTGGTCTCCTCCTGAAGGTCCAGTGATAGCTCCTGTCCTCTGAGAACCCAGTAGACAGGGCTAATTTGGGCAGTTCGAGGCCAGGCTATATCCAGGTGGGAATGCTTGGCTCCTCCCTCCTGGGTGGAGCATCTTGCAATAGCATGAGGTAAGTCCATGAGTCATGTGGTGGGTTCTTGATTGTCTATTGTCTGTTGTTAGGGGTGAGTCATAGCAGGAGATAACAGCTGGTGGTAATAGAATACTTAAATACTTCTCCATTTTAACCTAGGATAAGGGTTCTGATCAGAGTTTTGCATGCTGATGGAGCAAGGGGATGGGTATCAGAGGTGAGGTACCTCTCTTTGGTTGAATTTAAACTTTTGCGTGTGTAGAATAAATGGGTAAATGAATGAACGTTTTTTATTGTCTCATTCACCTTCCGACTATCTTCTTGCAGAGTTTAAGAGACTGGCAGAAGTATTCCTCTTCTCTGCCTCTTCAGAGGGTTTGTGTTTGCCAGAAAAAGCAGAATTTGACATTTTACCAATGTAACCGAGGGAGAAAATAGCAAAATTAAAACAAGACTAGGTTCACTCAGGGGCTACACTGATACTCAAGGGCAAAGAATAGAGATATTCAACAGGAACTTGAAGTATATAAAATAATAAGCCTGAAGTTCTTAACAAGGGCTTCTGGCACTTACACTCTGTAAGTAGGGAAGATTAATAAATGTGATTAAATTGAACCAGGTTTTGCTATAGGACACTGAAGTGTTCAGAAACTTTCTACTCTCCGCTTGTCCCTTACAAACTTTAGTTGTAGGAACTAAAACATCTATACTGCTTCATTAACTCTGTGAATGAAGAATAATGAATGTGAATACAGTTAATAGCCCCCTATTTAAGGCACTTTTAGGGAAGCCTAGGGAGACTGGATGTTTAGACCTCATGTCAGTCTGGAGAAAGTGATGAAATTGTCAGAGTGATTTAGATCAATACATCACAGTTTTCTTAAGAAAAATGTTGCCTATATAGACTTTTTTTCACAGTTCTGAGAAAGATCTGTTGTCATATCTCAAAGATATTTTTTTTCCTTGTTTTGCTTGGTATTATTGTTCATAAAAGGAATAAAAGTGGTATACCTACATGTTATTGGCTGAAAACATAATTAAAAACACCTTCATGTAATATCTCTCTTCCTTTTTTTTTTTTCCTCACTAATAAGGAACAGGTAACTGAACAAGCAAAGCAGCCACTGTAACAGTACTGAGTACCTTTTGGGGGTACTAATAAATGATGCTCTGAAGAAGCAGAGAAGAAAGAAATATAACATCTGCCTTTTACATAGAGAGAGAAAGAAGACTTGAAAAATTTAGTCCAGCTGGCCTCATATCAATACTGGGAAAGATACTGAAGCAATTTACTAAGCAGTCAATTTATAATTACTTAGGGATGATAAGAAAAAAACAACAAGGATTTATCAGGAAAAAGAATGTCAAGTCATTCTAATTATTTTCTTTGACAAGGTAACTTTCCTTATAAATAAAAGGATGGAGTAGATATGATATATATGTTAATCTACCGTTTTGACTTACACAGTTTTTTCACAAGCGAATTAAAGAAAAATTACCAAATGAAAGTATTACAGAGTGGCTGAAAGCCAATGTTTGGAAACAGGTGTGAGCAGTTACTATTAAAATGGGTAGTTGGAACGTCCATTCTGGTCCATGTTTTGGATGAGTGTACAGACTATCATTACAAAATCTCAAATGTCCTGAGAATGACAGAGATTGTAGGTACTTTCTAAGGCATCACTGCTATTGAAACTTATCACGAAAATTTGGAAGAATGATCTGAAATGAGTTTCAATAAATATTAGTGTGAAGCACTGTTTCCAGGGAGGGACTATCACACACAAACACAGAGCAGGGATTCACTGGCCAGACAGCAGAGCCACAGAGAAGGGAGCAAGGGCAATAATGGACTACAGACCAAGGGTGGCTCAAGAGTGCAATGTCTTTTTCTGAACAGCAACTTCATTCTGTGTTAATCAAAAGAACTGCCATGTATCAGGCAGAGACAGGACTTCCATCCTCCTTGGCGCTTTAAGTTCTGAGCTAGGAACTCGACCCACCTTTGGGCACCACTTTTGCAGAGAGTTGCAGACAAATTGGCAAGTGTCCAGAGGAGAGCAACAGGAATGATAAGCGGTTTAGAAAACATGACCTGTGAGGAAAGATTGAAGGAATTGGATTTGTTTAGTCTACAACAGAAGAGCCTGAGAGGGACATGATAACAGTCTTCAAGTATGTAGAAGGTTGTTATAAAGTAGACAGTGATCAATTATACTCCAAGTCCACTGTCAGAGCACAGAAAAAGTGATTGCTTTAATTTGAAATGAAGGGGGTTTAGGTTAGGTATCGGAAAAATCCCACAAAAATAAAAATCCTTTTACCACACTGAGGATAACTAAGCACTTGAACAAGGTTCCTAGGAAGTTTCAAGACTTTTTAGAGAATTCATGAATAAAATAAATAAGGGCCAGAGAAAATGCAGGTATTTTCAAAGCCCAGAGATCCTTTAGGTAAAGTATTAGAGTTCCTTTTATGTCCTATATTTTCTGATTTCTACAAAATAATCTGTTCTGCAAAAGAATTACCTAAGCTTCAGCAATGCAAGAACTAATGAGTTTCCTAATTTATGCTGTGGTAATTTACTTTCTTTGCATGTCTGAATTTGTCTTCTGGTTTTGTTTCTGAAAGATGGGGGTACAGTGGTTCAAAAGAATTTCAAGTACTTACAAAAGCGCAACTAAACACGAAAATCCAACTGTGTGTGTAGTAAGCCATTACTGCCATTTTTATCTGAAGTTTTTGTAAAGCTAAGCAAATGAGGCATTTAACGTTTTATCTCTTATAGCACAAAGGCCATCAGTGACCTAGTGGGTGTATTTATTTCCCAGACAGTATTAACTTATTTTTCTGTTTCTGATATACTTGTAACAATGGCATTTTCCCTATAGAACAGCAAATATGAAAACACCATTATCACCATCTGATCTTCCCAGTGCCTTAGCAAGGAAGATATCAATGAAGGTAAGGTAAACCTAGACTGTATATTGCAGAAACTGATAGGCAGACATTCCTTTCTGCTGAATCTGCTTTGAGAGTGCTAAGTTCCAGCAAAGAAATAGCAGGACAGGTGAGAAAAGACAGCATCTGAAACCACCAAAGGAAGATCTGACAGAGCCAAGTGCCAAAAACCTATGGCTGAGCTCTTGCCATGAATTCAGGCAGCATAAAAATAAGATATCTCATTCTCTTCTGCTGCTGTTTTTTTCACCATCCAATATAGTTATTTGTAATTTAATTTCAACACAGGTTAGCTAAGGGAAAGGAGATATTTGTTACAGGTTAATACTTATAGATGGAGCTCAAAGGGACCTCCTGGATCACAGAACCTTGCTCTGTTACTGCAAATTTTCAGTCCATCTGTCCTATAACTAACCATGAACAGCAGTAAGAAGCTCAGCCAAGTGCATGTCTAGCATTCCCCAGCTGGGACTGCAGGTCAAAAGCAGGGAAGGAAATGATAGATGAATGTTTCTAATTTTCAGGTTGTTGCATTAAACTGATTAATCTATTGGAGGGAGGCAAGTTAAAGGGGTTAGGAAAGCTTTTCAATAAACAACAAATAAGAGGCATGAGAAGAAAAGTTTTGTTTATAGCTAAGAGTTGGCTGTCATCATTTGGTATCAATCCATTTATATTTTTAATTGCATGTATGTGCATAAAATTGCAGTTAAGACTGGGTAAAGTTTTTGTTAAAAATTCTTTTCATATATGTTTGTATTAAATTTCCATCTGATCTGGATAGACTCCTCTATTATTTACCTTCTTTCACATTTTACCTACTTAAAATTTTGTATTCCCACTTCTTTTCCCTATGAGGATTATGGAATCCTGAGGAAATATAGGACCTATATAACGTATCACTGAAATTACTGTCAGTAAACCAGAGGTTTCCAAGCTTGAACTAGTGCAAGGCCTCCCTCATTTCCATGCCTTCCTAAAGGTCTACTTTTGCCTATC
This sequence comes from Pardalotus punctatus, assembly GCA_013400915.1. NCBI lineage: Eukaryota > Metazoa > Chordata > Aves > Passeriformes > Pardalotidae > Pardalotus > Pardalotus punctatus. Next base: position 6,219 of record VZTX01009991.1, read on the forward strand.
TATGAGAAGTGAGCCATTTACAAATGGTAAGCTAGACAGATTTACAATTTATCCAGAGCAAAGGAGTACAAAAATACTGCCTCCTCAATTCAGCCTTAAACCTTGCCTATTTTTACCTACAAGCTCCACAAAAGCCGTTCTTTTACCCAGCTGTTCTTTTATCCAGTGTATTAGCAAGTATTGCAAAAATGTAAGACATGACATTGCTGGAGACCTGGCTTTTCAGTGATATGTAAATCATTGCACTTAACCCACTATGATCCCAAAAGCATCCCTAAGATACCTCACTGGAGTATGTGTCCAGGTGGACTTTCAGCTCTCACCTTTCTGACCCTGCTTGAAACTCCTCACTGACTCACATATTTCAACTCCTTTTATTGTCTTTTCCTTGGTCACTGTCTTAGGGTCACCTTTCTCCGAATGTCTTTATCCATATTTTTCCTTTTTGATCTCCCTAGAGTGTGGTTCACTCCCAATTTACCTGGCTATTCCTTCGCTCCACATGCACTGCAAACTACTTCCTTTTGTAAAGAGACAGCACCACATCCCACAACCGTATCTGCTAGAGCTCCTCAAATGACATAGCAAATGTATAGGCATCAGGGTTAATCATTACATTTTCCTTTTACCGACTGTTTGATGTAATGCTTTTCTCTCCAAGTAGTCATGCCCAAAAGGTCTTCAAGTATCTGAGATATTGCAGGTGTGTTTATGCAGATAAACATGCCATGGGCAGGGACTGTTCTCTCGTCCCTGTCACGCAGCATGTGGTGCTGTGTGTCCTCTCAGCGTATGGTTTCCCAGTGGATCTAAGGTACAACTATTACTTTAAGTGATTTTCTTCAAGTATGTTCAGTAAGGTGAGGGCTCTCTTTCTGCTGGTAAGAATCAAGGTTTCATAGGGTGAAAACTGTGGGGTTGTGTTGCATGCCTTGGTGCAAAGATGTGGAGAGATCTTTGAATGCACAAAGCCTGTGCAAGTAGTGCCAGAGGACAGCACAGACCCTATCTGTTGTAGTATCATCCACGTTACTTGCTGGGAAGTGCTCCCTACCACATGTGCTCTCCCATCAGTCATGTCTGGGCATTATTACTGAAAAGTGGTAGTTGGCACAGGCAGTTCAGTGATCAAGTTCTCTCCCTGGCCTTGATTTTAGTGATATAGTCTGTTTTGAACATGCTGTACAGACCATTATCTGTTTTATTTTTGTTCTTATGTACTGAAGCAATGTGTAACATATCAGACACCATTATTTTTTAAGATATTTTCAACCACAAGTTTTTTTTATGACAATAATAGAAATAATTAAGAAATGAGTGCCAAAATGTAGCTCATGTTTTGCATGTTATAGCTATTCTCCAAATCAGACAAATGTCCTGTGCTAGGAAATAAGAAGCAAAGGGTGGCAGAGTTCATGGACAGTAACTCTGGCTTTGAGCTGGAGACCTTTCTAGACATGTTTATTATCATTTTGTTTGGATCCAAATGCAGGTTTAGCAGCTAAATAAAAAGCTGTCTTGTTTAAAGGAAGATGTAGCTCATTTTATGAACAAGAACCACAAACAGCTGCTTCCATATGTTGCTAGTATCAGGAAAAATTCTTTGTTAAATGGCATCTTTAATCTTAAACTCTGTGCGGAAAATAAACACAACAAAAGCGTGAGATGATTCAGAAGAACAGTGACCCACTCCAGGAGAAAATACACTTTGTTTCAGCTGGTGATGAATCTGCATGACCCAGACAGAGGGTTCCAGCATTGACTATCACTGTATTCTGCAGTATTTTGACATGTAATATAAATGCCTGTGATAAGGGATAAAAGGCACATTGGGCCATCTGTGCTAGTTTTAAACCTGTTTGTCCAACTTTGGGATGTTGTAACCCTTTTTTTATTTGCTAAATGTGAATTTTTAACATAGTTTGGACCTAATTCTGCTTTCTGTAGAATCTCTACTAGAAAATGTTTCAAGTGCAGCCCTCTGTTAGCCAGATTGAAACACAGTTCCTGAAGGTGTCATCATGCTTTCTTTGAAGTTGAAGGGAGAAGCATCTGCTGTGAGTGAGAGCAGGATCAAATCACCTAAGCAAATGGTTGATTAATCAGATAGTGCCAAGGAACCTAAGTATGGTTTGAGACCTTCTGTAAAGGAGACAAAGCTCTGGCTTCAGTTTTAATGATGAAGTGTTTTCCTTCATAATGGCTAGAGTGTGAATCTCCTGCTGTCATTCTCATGCCCCCAGATTTACTCTTAGTCTTATGGATCTTTCTTCTCTAATATATCCATAGGGAGCAGTGAGATTTGCAAGTCCAATTAGGGCTGTCTAGTTCTCACAGTCTGCTCCTGTAACTTCTGATCACTTGCTCCTTGCTATACTTCCATAATATCATCTCTCTGAGTATTTTTGCATTCCTTCAAAGGGTTTTGTAACACAGACTAAGGAACCATATATATTTGATATATATTTTGGTGCTATCACTTATTGATTGAAAAATAACTTTTTTACACTCACTTTTACATGGGGAAAGTTTTGTTTCAAAACTACTGCTTGAAAATTAATTGAAGAATGTGTGGAAAGCTAGTGTGGGGATGCTTGTCCAGAAACATACACATGCCAGTTAGACAAACGTCGTGATTTTTTTGCAGACCTTTTCAAAGGAGAATGAAATTTCTTTTTGCATTATTGGTTTGCAGTATTTTCATAATATACAGAATTTTTTTTTTTTTNTATTATGGATGGAGGGAAAATCTTGAAAAGATGAGCCACCTACTGACAGTGCAGAGAGCCTGAAATAGTAGCTCTCAGAAGTCTGATTTCCCATTTCAGCATCACACTGACTTACTGCAGCTCCCATCTCAGTACAACATGCTGGATGGTTTCTTCAGGTCCCTCCCAACCCTGCATTTCTATGGATCTGGGATTTCAGAAATGACTAGAGCCCCAGGGTGTTGCTGGCTTATGGGAAACCCCTCCCTGGGTGTGTTAAAGGCACTACTCTGCCGCCATTTAACCTTCGCTACAGTATTCAGTAGTTTTTAAGATGATCATGGTCAATGTATTTATTTCTGTGGGTTGTATCGCCTGCCTTCTCTGTTTTGCCAGGTTTCTGTCCTTAATCATGTCAGTCTTGCTGTGTTTCGTAGCTGTGCAATCAGATGCACGTCCTTTTCGGTCCTCTGATCTGAACTGAGAGCATGTATTTCAGGCTTGTATGTATCCAGGCAAAGCGAGCACAGGAGAACCCAAATGTTAGCAACTACTGCTTTCTGTGTCTCCTGTGGAAGATTTATCTGGATATAGTTTTTATGCTGGTTTAAACAGGGAAGTGACATTTAAAAAAAACGCCACTTTGGGGGATGTTATTGAAAGAACTTAAATGCATGTTATGATTAACTTGCCAAAGCTACTAGGAGTAAACACATCCTTAATGTAGACTAGGACGTCTTCACATAAAACTCTTTCCCACATCCCACTCCCTCCCCTTCACCTCCCAAGTTTCATCCTAGCCTAAGGCAGTAAAATCCATAGGGTGGGGGTTTCCTTAAGCACATTGTATATGAGAGTATGTGACTTATCATCTCTGTGCCTCATTTACAGTGAGACTTAGCAGCTGCTTCGCAACCATGTGATACATTGAGCTTTGTATAATAGTTCACTTGAAGGTCTTTGCACAGTTCAGGCATGTCAGCTGAGTACCTTCAAGCAGTGCAGGGACTTGTAATTAGAGTGGCCTGAAGCTGCTTGCCTTTCTGAGGGTCTTTGTCTTCCTCATGGATCCCAGTGGCATTCTGTATCCAGAGGCTCCCCATCCAAGTGCTCCAGCGTGGGCTCAGCGGGCGGCAGAGGGGATCCGAGGTATGTCAGGAACTGAAAACAGGTATGAGAGTTCAAGCCTAGACAAAGGTCTTGTTAGTCATTTGAGCACAAAGCATGCAGCACCTTGCCTCTGCTGGATCCTGCAGCAGGTAAAGAAAGAACCGCCCTGTGCTTTACCTCAGAGGAGTTATGCCCCAGTCGCTTTCCAAAATAAACAATCCACTGTGTTTATCTGTAATGACTTTTGCCACTTTAAGCAAGCTGGCTGCTGCATTCTTGGGAGGATGTCAAAGGAAGAAACGCTCTGTTTTCTAAGCTGGCCTTTTAAATGACTGCATCACTTCTGCAACACTGTGAAACCTTTCTATCCTGCCTGCAAGTTCCCATTCATTTTTCCCTGAGCATTTTTGGAAGCACAGAATGAGCAATTTAGAAGGGATAGACCTGAACTTCCTATTTCTGCCACTTTGTTTCTGTTATCCACTAAGACAGAGGAGGAAAAAAGTAAAGGAAAAGAACAAAATTGATTTTTATGTGGAAGATGAACTTTTGGCCACACAAATTTGCAAAGGCATGTTAAATACCAGGGGATTTTAAAGAGCAAATCAGCAAAGCATTGCTAAACCAGCTGCTCTAGGAAATGGAAAATATATTTTTACTTCACAAAAGGGTTACTTTTGAGGGTTGGGGTAGGAGGAAAGGCTCATCAGAAGTATAAGCTGGGACACTCTTTTCATTTGTTACTCTTCTGCGTTGGTTCCATAGAAAGTATAAATCAGTGTATAAGAAACGTCGTGTCTGACTGAGTGTAAGAAAGCATGTTTACCTGCTCTTGTACCTCTGTCTCATGGCTCACTGAGCAAGAAATATGTCAAGCGTCCACACTCACCACAGGTCTGCAGAGAATCACTGGGCACTGCAGTTCTCCTTCCCTACCACCTCCTACACCCACTTCCTGCTGCACCTGGTGGCACCATTCTGTCACCTTTGGAAGGATAAAATGTGATGCATGCTCACCAAACTGACTGAGGTGGCACACAGGTGACCCACTTTTTAAATAAATCTGAGCTGTCACTTTTTATGAATGAAGAAATAGATTCCCTGTCAGTGCTTCTGGGAGACACACATCTCTGCCTCCTTGGAAAAGCAGGGCTGAGAGTACCATGTGCTCATACCCACACAGCGTATAGCCCTTGTGGCTATATTTATCCCTCTAAAAACAAAAGATGGCCAAGGATTGTCCCCTGGCCCCAAGCCTGCTCAGGGTCAGCTGTCCTCAGGGCAGGAGGGTCTGATGAACTATAGCTCTACTAGTAAATGAGATGGTTGGATTAAAAATAGGTGGATTGGCGGTACCACTGCATTATGAGGCTGGTCCTTGTCTCTGAGCTGTGCCCACCAGCACTGTCAGACAATTGCCAGAGATGGTCCAGAGGTCATCGTGGCCCTGACACCATTCCCAGAAGGCCAGCTGGATGCAGCCCCCCTCTTCTAGTGGGATGGGGGTGCTCTTCCTTGCCAGTTGGCCTCAGAGCCAGAGACCAGTCCCAGGCAAGCTTAATTACCAGTATGAGTAGCTGGACTTTGCACCCTTGCAACTCAGAGAGAAACCTTGGGATTCCTCTGGGCCCTGGGGTATCTCTGTGATCCCAAGACATGGTTACCATGTCACTCTTGGTTATTCAGTTCAAAGTATTGGAAATAGCTGAGGGCTATGTTGCAAGAAGTGTTTTTATAGCACAGATTAAGTGTGTGTGCTGCATACACAGAGGTGTACCAGGAGGCCATGGGAAGCACTTTGAAGAGCAATGTCTTCTGGGATAGAAGAAGGTGGAGGGAGACAAATGCAATGCCATCTTAATCACACTGCCCTTTGGAAGTCGTCCCTGGTGGGGGAACAAACCCGTTACTTCCTCCAGCATGTTCACTGACATGTGCTGATGCCTTTGCTGCTCCAGTCTGCTGCCCTCGTTGCTTTTTCTGTTGTCGCTTCTGCCACCACTGCCCTGGCTCTGCCACCACCTCCAGTGAGCCAGGCAGAAGCAGACACACGGACACACTCCAGACACACAGGGCTCTCTGTGTGGTTGTGCAAGCTTAGGCCTTGGCCAATACAAACCTGACATCAGGTTTATGCTGCTGGCACTTCGAGTGACAGCTGGATTTGCTTCCAGCCCCAAGCGCCTTGCAGTTGTGTGTGAATTGCTTGCTAGAATAAAGCTGGATAGTTTAGAACTGATTTTTGAGTGTCTAATGCTGTGTTTTTATCATGGAAATCTGAACAGACATGAGAAACATTCAGCAAGCTTGCTTGGTATTTTCATCTGCTTCTAGAAAGAGCACACTAGAAACAACCCAAACCACTGGGACTGTTTATCTAGATCTGGGGTTTGGATACTGTAGGTCACTCAGGCTAATATTATTATTTATACCCTCCAAACTCCAAAAATACTCAGTAATGTTAAATAGATTTTGGCCTGGTAGATCCCTTGTATATCCAAAAATAGGGAAGCCTGATGAAAAAATTTCTGTGCCTGTCCTGGGTTTGTAACAAAAAAGTTTTGACTTCAGGCCTTGGATTCTCTCTAGTATTTTGAAATCAGAATCTTCTTTTATTAACTTGAATGTTCTGAAGCTTACCTAATTACTTATGACATAAGAATATTGTCACTTGGCCAATTTTCCTCTAAGAGATAATATTTTATGAAATTCTACATATGCATTGCTGAATTGCTTCTTGTTTTTAACTGCTTTTGGAAACAAGCATCATATCAAACTCATCATGGAATTAAACCCGCAGATTCCCAGGCACAGGGCTCATCCAGCAAGCTTGCATCCAGCTCATGTTGTTGTGACACTGAACCTGGCTGTGACTGTACTTTGACTGCTGTCAGTGACAAAGTCCCTTTGATTTAAAGGAAAGTAGGATGGGGCCCAAAATGCTAATTCTGTTGATTTTTTGTTGGACTTCAGTTTAACCCTACAGCACTGAAGACTGTTTCATTTCCTATGGCTGAGCTTTATCTGTTCATCTCAATACCCCAAGTTTACATGACTCCCTTTTTCATCCCATCAACAAAGAATTATGCTGAATTACGGCCTTGTTTCTAAAGGGGAATTGTGTGTTTGAGGTATATTTTTCACGAGGCATTTTGGCCAAGTGGATGAGGTATTAATATGAGAAACTATAAACAAATCTTGGTTTTCTAAACTGCGGATAGAGTGATTGGCTTAATTTGTTTCTATACACTGCCATCTTGAAAACTAAACTGAAGCATCCAAATTAAACAGGAGATGTAAATATTAGCCAGATGTTCCCTGGTGTCAAAACTCTTTTTTGTTTCCTTTTTCTCTGTTAAATGGGTATGCTTTTTTACGTCTAACATAATGACCTATGTTTTAGATTTTGGTTCTGGCCTAATGGCTTTTTATCATATGATTATGATATCATCTAATCATGTAAGCGTCATGAGATGCTGTTCAGCTTTGCTGAAGCACATGAGTGTCAAACTGCTTAGTTTAGGCTGAACCATTTGTCTGACTGTCTTAATGTGGGGAGTGAATGTGCTGTTAATTTAGGAAATGCCAGCTGAGGCTGAGGGTTTAGCGAGCCAAGCAAAACAGAGCAGTGACCACAGATTGAAACATTACAGAGTTCCTTAATGGTTCTGTCAAAAAGAAATATAACCTTTTTTTTTTCCCCTGCAGAAGTTGCAATAGTCTTCTGGTGCAAGTAGCAACCAGTAGGGTTTTAGCATTGATAAACATGGATGGAAAAGACAGACACTTGACTTAGCTTTTGGTTAATGCTTTTTCCTGAAGACATTTGTTTGAGTTTGATGATAGTGAAGCTTTTGGTTCCATTCCTCACATTTAATATTACTAGGCAAATTACTGCAGCTACCACTAAATCAGGATTTAGCAGATACAAATGGAAGATTATCATTCTCATTAAAATTGTATCACTGACTTTATAAGTTTAATTCAAATGAGGAAAGTAAAATGACAACTCTATTTTTTTAATTTTTGCCTTGAGAGCCTTGTTCAGAAATATGGTCTTTTAAAATTTCCCTTAGTGTAGGTCTAGATTTGGGAGATACTGAGAAGCCTGAAGAGCCTTGAATCTTCTGCTAAACACTGACAAACCTCCATGAATTTGGCCATAGAGCTTGAACAGTTTGGGGTTCTGCTGAGAGGGTTTGCTGCAGCAATCCTTACTATAAGACCCCTTTGTTCCTGAGTGCCCTGTCTGCAAGGGCTCTTTTGCTTTAGTTTTTTTTGTTTACTCATCTCTTTGAAACTTTGCTGAGCTTGACTGGGACAAGAAATTGTTTTGAGGTGTCTGCTTATCACCCCAAGGACTTTGTTGGGTGGAAGAGAGAAAGCTTAATAAATAAAAATACTATTATTATTCTGTATCTATCCAAAGCTTTGTTAGAGGAAAGAGGCTTGCCTGTGAACTCTCCTCTGCAGAAATTCTCATCACTTAGGCCATTTAAAAATAGACTGGACAAAGCACTAGGGAGCATGCTGCAGAGGGCAAGCCTGCACTGTCAGCGAGAGGGACTAGATGACTTTCCCATATCTGTGTTATTTTATTGTAGTGAGGTAATACGTTACCACTGTGTCCTCTAAGGCAACAAAAAAGAATAAAGTAATCTCAAATGCACATCTGCCCTGAGATTTCCACCACAGTCAAGCATCTGGAAATGACCAACTAAGAATATTGCTATTAGTGAATTATGAGATATCCTTCACAGTAAGGAACACCAGTGTTTGAAAGCAAGGCTTTGAAGGTCCTTCCAGCTTATGGGAAAGCATTTTCCAAATCATCCTTGTGAAAATGATGTAAATGGTCTCCTTTCACCTTCTCTGACAAAAGGTGTGAGTTGCGTCCAGTGACACTACCTCCATCTATCTTGCCCATATATGAAGTACACAGCTGGGTGAAACAAAGGAGGTGGATGCCACATCCGCTCCCAGAAGGTTCTCATTGCATAGCAGTGTCAGGCTTTATTTTGGTTTATTCCTTTCTTGTCTTGAGTATGTGAAAGAAATTTCTTGTAGAGGAAAGCATGTATCTGTTGAAACAAGTGCACCAGAAGGAATGGATCAAAATCTAAAGAAGCCTTTAATTTCAGTTACTGAAGACACTTTATATTCTGTAAAGCATGTTTTATAGCACTTAAAATAAGCAGAGTGAGCCTTTAAAATCGTTGTGTTTGTTTGGCCTCATACATTAGGCAAAAGGTCATCAGTGGGTTTGAATTTTGAGAGGCCCCTTGTACTGCTGACAGAAAAGATGGGATTTCATACTTGTGAATTAACCATTCTGGACCATCCCAAACATACAAACCACCACAGCCAAATTAGCGAGATGCGCAGGTGCCACAGATGAGTAACTTGTCATACTTCTCACCCTGCCTCTCTCCTTTCTCAGAATCTCTCTTTTTTTCATGTATAAAATGATCTTTAAAAAATCCCAGTGGATGAGCCCATCTCTTTATATGTCCAGCAAGATTTGTACTCCATTATTGGGGACTATTAATTTGTAGCTCCCGGTTGCTTGGTAGTCTTCAGGGAAAGCACTACCACTCACTAGCAGACCAGAAATGTGTCAAATTCATGTTTAATCTTTATGTTATCTACAGAATGTTTTCTGAGATAATTCGTTGTAACTTCTAGACCACGAGTCTCCAACAACCCAAAATATAGCCTCCAGTCAAACTGGTTTTGCCCTGGTCTTGTTAAAAAATACATAGCAAAGGAAATACTTATTTTCACCCTACATGTAAAGACTGAATGTTTGTCTTCCATTTAATATTTTGCAATGTCTGTGTAATATTATTATTTTCATTAAATGTTTTATGTTTTTTTAGTAATTCAAACTGTAGTGACAGGACAAGGAGTAATGGGTTCAAAGTGAAAGAGGGGAAATTTAGCTTAGGTGTATGGAAGAAATTCCTTACTGTGATGGTGGTGAGGCACCAGAACAGGCTGTCCAGAGAAGTTGTGGACGCCCCATCTCTGGCAATGTTCAAGGCCAAGTTGGATGGGGCTTTGAGCAACCTGGTCTAGTGGGATATGTCCCTGCCAGTGACAGGAGGGCTGGAAATAGATGATCTTTAATTACCCTTCCAACTCAAACCATTCTATGGTTCCATGATTCTATAAAATTACTTCAAGAATCTCCCTGTGATTAAAGTGTGATGAGACTGTTCCTTTAACTGCCAATCAATTCCACCATTATTTCTGCAATATTAATTTTCTAATTGGTAGCACTTCTATTATCCCAGGTTTACAATCACAGCAGCTGAATTATCAGTGTTTCACTTAAGTGTTATTAGTTAAGAAATGCTGCTATCACCAAATCCCTGTGATAAATGCAACTCTGCTACAGTATCACTTGTTTCACATTGAGGCATTTACAAGTCAAAGATAAAATAGTGAGTAGAAAAAAAAACCAATGAAACCAACAAACCCCCC
>VZTX01009991.1:25646-42290 GCA_013400915.1 Pardalotus punctatus
CTCTGCCTCCCTTACTTTCTTTTTAATTATTTATTATTTTTAACCATAGAATTGCAGAATTCTTGGGGTTGGAAGGCATGCCTGGAGACTGTTTCATTGAACACCCATGCTCAAGCATGGACAGCTAGAGTAGGTTTCCCAGGACTGTATCCAGTCAGGTTTTGAGTGTTTCCAAGGATGGAGAAGCCACAGCCTCTCTGAGCAACCTGTTCCAGTGCCAGAGTTGCATTTAAATGATGTCTTTCCAGCTGCCTGCAATAAAAGGTAAGATGGTATAGGACAAGATTCACAGTTATTTAGAAAGAAGTTATCCTCTTGCACCAATTCATGCCCTGCTGTGAGCATTTTTGTCTGGTTAGTCCTGGGAACTTTCTGGGTTACACATCACCCGTATGGTAGAATTTGAAGTTTTCCCCCTCCAAGTAGTCCAACCACCAGTCTGCAAGGTATAAATGTGCAAAAAGGAAAAAGAGGGGGATGGACTATGACTCATACACATCAGTCCAGGCACAGTCCAGAGAGATAGATTTAAGCTTGTATTATGCCTGATAGGAGGGTTTAAAGCTGATTTAGAGCATGACCTCCTTGATGGCACCTTCCAAATTTGCTGCTCAAGTCAGCATGCACAAGGTTAGATTTTAGCTAGGCCAGCATTTAAGTGTGATTTTCTTCCTGAAAGCTTCTGAAAACCTGTCCCTTTAGAAAATAGCAGTAGAGAGGTGGAAAGCTTTTGCTGTTGAGCTCAACAGATTTGCAAATCTCTTGAGGTCTGCTGTTCTGTGAGTTTTCCGCATAAAATTAGCAGAGTGACAGCTACCTGTGGAATGGAGCAGCCTGAAGAACAAGCCACAGGGATAAACACAGATCTCCTACTGCCCTTTCTCCGAAACACATGCAACCTGTTGCAAACCACACAGTTTTCTACACTGCCTTTGGAAAATGCTTTCTTGACAGAAACATTTTTGACCCTGGGCCTCTAGAAAGTAGATACAATATTAATAAAATTTGGGAGTCTCCAACAAGACTCTGGAGCAAACTCGCACGTTAAAGTGTTTTGTTGTCCCCTACCATAGAGTAGGAGACCTACTGTGCCATGTCTGTATGCCCAAGATTTCCTCTGTAGGAAAGTGAAGTTGGTCACTGATGTACCATACATACACTCTGACATACAGTGTGAATGTAACCAGATGTGCACCTAGAGACTAGGACTGTGGGGCACACAGGGAAATGCATCCACCCTATTTTGTAGATAGAGCCATGAGAAACGGCTTTTCTGTTAGCCATTACCCCCTGACCTTTCCAGCATTTGTCTGGCATGTTCTGCAGGCACTACTTAGTGGGGAGCCAGAAAAGAGAAGACTGTGTCTATTCACTGGAACCTGGTGCTTTGAAAATTCCAGCATAAAACTAGCTCTGCACTTGGCAGCTGAACACTGATTGTGTGCTGCATGGTGTGAAAGGTTGTAATTCACAGCTCCTGGGCTGAGGTGTGGATGAAGGAAGATTGGATTTGTGCTGATTATCCTTTGTATGTGTAGGAAGAGTCTTATCTCCCATGCTTATCTCTTTTAAAAGGTGGACTTCTCTGCTGAGCTGCATGGCTCATCTTCCATTTTATCTGAGCATCTACACAGAAGTAGGGTGGTTGTATTGATCTTGATTTTCCAGAAGGTTTCAAAGTGTTTAGAAAATGTAAAACTTTGGAGTTTCATGTGACTTCTTGCCTCAGTGCAGATCAAGAGTTTGTATTTATGGAATAGGTCTGATGTGATGTTGTGAGTGCTCTGTACAGCTGTATTGCTCACACCTGGTAAGACCAGTGTTTCCTGAATGCGTCAGATTTCCTGAGCACACATGATATATTAATGTGTGCAGGAAGATACCTGGCTCTTTATTTTGCTCTGCTGAGGCTTGCTGAACATATAGGACCAACCCCAAACCTCAGCTGTGTCCCAATTAATTTCTGCTAGAGAAAAATGATAATGTAGATGCATGGTAAACCTACACAGGGACATTATACTCAAGTGCTGCCATTAAAGACTCAGGGAAAAATCTGAGAAAAGAACACAAACTGCCTGTATTCCAGAAGCATAAGGAAGATTTCTTGACTAATATGGGAACTATGTGCCAGAATATTGGCTTTGGAAACCAGTCCACAGACTGCTTCATTGAGCCATGCATTTTATGTGGTTTGAAAGCAGGAACTGAATGGAAAGGGAAGGTGGAAACAACAGTATTTTCTTGAATGTCGAGAATCTCAGAAACCTTTCAAAGAGATGCTACTCCCAGCGAAATTCTTCTGTTTTTACAAATGTAATCCAGTAGGCTGTTGCCTACAACACCAAAATAAAAGGTCACATTAAATAGTGAAGATCTTCATTTCAGTGTTCTCCCATACTTTCCTTCCATGCTTTGGTCAGCCAGAGAACTGGTTCCTCTGATAATGTTTGTCATCTCCTTTAGGACTGTCCCCACTGAAGCCTTTCTGAATGAAGCAGAGCCAAGATCTCTCTTTGAGAATTGTCTGCCTTTGCAGTCTGTTCATCTGCTTGAAGGTGACTACAAGTCTACTGCTTATGCTTGATTAGTGTCAAAACTCTGTTTTCACTGGGTAGCTATAGCAACAAGAGATTCTTTAGTTTTGTATTTTTAATGAAAGTTAACATTTTGGAATAGAGAGAATGAGAATGGGCCACATATTAATAATACTGCTCCAAAAAATAAAGTATCCTCTATAGTGTCACTTTAATTCTATCTCTGCTTATATGCAGAAAATGTTTTCATGTGTATATCTGTATATATGTACTCACATTTGTATGTATGCATACGCATATATGTTTAAAAGGACTTGTTCAAATTAAAAAAAAAAAGGGAACTGTAACATACCTGGAACAGATTAAAACAGACGAGTTTCAGTGGAGCAGAAAACATATTGCACTGATAAGGATTTTTTGTTTTTAATTCAATCCTACCATAAAGTAATTTATTACCCATTGCTTGTTTTTCTAGAAAGGCCAGTGCAGCACCATTTGCCGTCTGATTGACAATGCAACTCTCTTTTTACAACTTGTAATTTAAAACAGGAAGGCTGCCATTCACATCAATTAAGAAGTCTACATTTTATATCACCTTGAAAGGTTCATCTCTGGCATAAGTAAATGGGAGGTTCAAATAGCTAAACCCAAAATACAGTGCTCTTAGCGCAGTATAATCCATGCATGTGTAGTCACATGCAAAATTTAAATCAGATGGAGTAATTAAAGAAATGCATTTCACTTCAACTCTACATTTCCACCAACTTCTTAGTTTGCCCTTCAAGGAGCAGCAGAAATGGTCATTTTACATTCCCCATCAGGAACTGCAGCAGTTCAGACTCTGCAAGCCTGGCTTGCCAGCTGATCACACATTGAAATCTGCAGCTAATCAGGACTGGTACAACCAGGAAAGGTCACAGCAACCCTGCTGAACTATTACTGAGGTGTTACAAGACATGGACATTATTCATCCTCACTAAAACCAGGCAAGGAATAAATAATATGAAAGCATAAGGATTAACTCTAGTATATTTGCTGTAGTATCACCATGAGAAGGACTGTTTCCAGCTCTTCTTCTGGTACTAAATGAATGTTTTCCAGCCCTAACTCCCATCCCAATCCACCTCAAAATCCTGTTATTTAAGCATTAATATCTAGGCTGCACTTTAGGCCAAATCCTGGGAGCAAGGTGCACAGGCTGTACTGTCCTTAAACTGAGATCAGGTCTGTGTGAGGAACTTTTTCCAAGACTGTAGCACTGATGTTTTTGTACTTCTCTCTCTCTCCTTTTTCTTTTTTCCTCCAACACTTCTGTACTGACAAAAGCTACATTCCAGTGGTGTGATATTGGCTTGCAAGTTGCTCTTGTGCTTGGGCAACCAGGAGAAGCACTGCTGGCAAAGGACATTTTGTCATTATGAATTGTGTATATGCTGGTGCTGGTAGAGTTTGCTGCACAGTTACAGCAGCAAAGTCTCCTGGAGGGAAGGATAATTTTTGAATACTTCATTTTGGATACTGAAATACTGGCTTGCTTTCTTCCCAGCTGCACCACATCAGAGCATGATGGCTCCTGGCAACATTAAGCACTGCTACCAGAGCTTAAAAGAGCATGAGAATAAGGCTAAAGGACAAGTCATTCACAAGAGTGGCTGTGGCTCAAGGGAGAAGGGAGTCCTGCTCCTGGAGAGTTTGACTTGGTCTTAACCTGTCAGTGAAGGAGCAATACAAATGTATAGTTTGACTTTACATGGCATGCCTTCAATATGAGTTCCTCCTTTCAAAATGAGGGACTACATGGATACTAAACTATAGTGTTCATCTGTATAGGAAATTTATGCTGCAGCTTTAGTATGGACCCCTAAAAAAAGTACTATGCCAGATTCTAAGATCTTTCTCAGACAAAAACCCTCTTTATGTTTAGGAACAAAGTAATGTGAGTAAGAGAAGATTATCTGGACTAGAAGTCCTAAAAGCTGTTTCCTGTTTAAAGTGGGGGACCAAAATCACACATGTGATGGCAACATATTTATGTTTTTACAAATGCCGCAGAACAGATCCTTCCTCTCCATTAGTGACCTAAGATGCAAACAGGCATTTATTTTCTTTAAGAACTGTGACACTTCTTCTCACAGTGGCAAAACACAACAGCAAGCATTGTATGTGCAGCAGTTCCCTTCTCGAGCATATCAGCTTAAAGTGCAAAGAAAAGAGCCATAATTTCAGGTTGTCTTCAAGACATCTCTTGTAAAATTTTTGCTTTTCATTTTAAACAGGGAGATACAAACAAGTTTGAAAGGCATTTACCAAAGTGTAGTGACCTAACCCCAGTCATCAACTAAGTACCACATCAGCAGTTTTCTCATTTCCCTGCACCCGTGGTGGGATGGGGAAGAGAATCATAAAAAGGTACTACCCCTGGTGGGTTAAGAACAGTTCAATAATTCAGACAGAGTTAAAAACATGGTGAAAAGAAAAGAGAGAGAGAGAGAGAGAGAGGATAAACCCCAAGAGAAAGAATTGATGCACGATACATTGCTCACCACCTGCTGACCGATGTCCAGCCACTCTCTGAATTGTGATTGGCACTTCAAAGCCAGTGCCCCCAAATTATGTACTGGGCATGATGTTCTCTGGTAAAGAATATCCCTTTGGCCAGTTCAGGTAAGTTGTCCTGTCTGTGCTCCCTCCTATCTTCTTGTGCAGCTGCTTTCTGGCAGAGCATGGGAGACTGAAAATCTTGATTTAGAATAAGCACTACTTAGCAACAACAGTGTGTTATCAACGTTATTCTCATAATGGATCCAAAACAGAGCCCTTTACCAACTGCTAAGAAGAAAATTTATTCTCTCCCAGCTAAAACCAGGACCCAAAGATGAATAGAAAAAGTTTCTCAAATATACAGGAGCTCATATTTAATATCATGTCTGCAAGTTACCTGAAAAACCGTGAGGAATTATATTTTCAAAAATCACTTGTACTTGGCCTAAATAATAAGTCAGTATTGTGCATTCTTTCCATTAGTATGCAATAAAAACCAAGGAGAAAGATGTTTAAAAGGCTATAAACTTACCACAGAAGCCCAGAATTGCAACCTCATAATTGTTAGCCCAGCCTGACATAGAACCTCTAGCAGTACAGGAAAAGGCAACAACTCATCACCAATAATTTTGATTCCACTTCAGCCTGGGCGATTATAGAGGAAGAAAAAAGGGTTTTCTAGAAGAAAGGGCCCATAGAGCTCTAAATAAGTCAGTGTTTTAGGAAGAAAAAGGTACCTAAACTTGCAGACTTCTGGCTATGCTCCCTTCTCAGTACTATACACCAAAACAAGTACATGTGATGCAGTATATGGGATCACACTGCAGCAAAGGATTATTCCATTTCTGTCTGGAAATGTCCATGTAGATTCAAAACCTTTTGACAGGGGCAAATGTAAAGATCATGGTGAAAAAAACACTGTATGGGACAATCCCGGGATACTCTGTACATAGAATTGCTTCCACCAGAATGCCAGACATAGACAAAAAAACTGTAGGAGCATTCTATCATGATTGTCAAAATAACTCAGTATCCTTCAGTGCCTTCTGGGATCTACGTAATTTTGGTAAAAAGGAAGCTTTTTTTTTTTTTAAATTTTTTACTTTTTTTAAGAAAAAAAAATTTAACTGGAAAAGAATCCTTTATCTGAGGTACCTGTTTTTAAAATCTGAAAAACAAGGGATTTTTTTTTTGTTGTTTTTTTTGTTATAAGTTTCAGGCCAACATAAAAAATAAACATCATTGTAGCAGGGCTGTTAAAATATTTTCCCAACTTTAATTCTACATATTTAATTTTACTTGTTTTTATATGAATATAAGAATAGATATAATTTTCATGATTTTGGATGTTCCTGCTATTAATAGTTTCTACATGTGTAATTTAAAAAAATCTATCACAGCCTTAGTTCTGGCTATATTTTGTGACAATAAGACCAATGATGAGACATACCTGATTTATCAGATCAGTCTTAACTGGAGTCAAAATTTCTTCTCAAAGCTAAAAAATGCTGAACTTCTGAGTTTTTCCTGGTACAGAAGACTGACCTGGAAGGTTATATGTAATTGATATTTACTGCTTGTAACTATCTATTAACTACCATGTCCTCCTATTGAAGGCTGACATTTCAGCAGTCCTAGGGACCCTTTTTTATTTATATTTATTCTGAGAACCCCTGTTGTCCTGCCAGTGTGACAAGCTGACATATTTGTCTGTGGGCCGACAAAGAGTTTGGGTTCAAATATTCAGGAGCAGCTCTCAGTCATTTGCTGTGACCACCAAACTACAGCCATGACTTTCAAACCTCTGAGAAAAGGTTGTTGGGAAATAAAAATATCAGTTTTTTAATTAAAATTAAATTATTATTAAATTAAAAATCAGTAACTATTTTTTTTCTGCCAATAGTTGGAAAAGTGGGTACAGAGAAAAGGGGTGGAGAAATTTCTTGAAACTACCTAGAAGTGGAAAGCCATTTTCCAAATAAAAATTTGTTTTTCTGTCAGTAAGTGAGAGCTATCAAAAAATCCTGACTCTTTTTTGACTGTTGACCTTGTCCAGTCAGAACCAGTTAGGATCTGGGCTGAGATGCCAAGCTGTTTTACAAACACTGCGAAATGTCCATCACGAGTCACAAGATTCTTTTTTTAATTTCCTCGGGACATAGCAACCTGGCCTGGTTTCATGTATTACAGATGAATAGTGAATACTTTGCTATAAATCTTGGTGAACTGTCTTGCAAAATATCTTTTTATAATGCTTAAAAATGTAAAAAATTAATGACTTAATGCCAAATACAATGAAGCTTTTACTGAGATGTAGGGATTTTTATTAGTCTTTTATGCATAATATTATTACTTTGAGTTGTTGATTGTTTTTGATTCAATTTTTACTTGAGTTACTTAATAACTGTCACTTTTCATTCTTCTAACTCTTTATGCATTGTCAGCTGTGGATGATCTGCCAGCCCACATGAGAGGGCAGGTTACATTCAAAGGAATTTTCTTCGGTTTAGGGACATGTGCAAAATCGGAGCTAATTGCAGTGCAACTTTATACTTTAACTGCTTCTTATTAGCGACTTAGCAGATGTCTGGTGGTGCTCTGCTGTTCAGAGCTTGTACTGGGAGCCCACGGGACTCAGCAAGATGCGGGCACTGCTCTGAGAGGGATCTGTTAGACCATGCTCCTGCATTCCCAGGTCATGCCTTTGGAAAGATGTGGAGAGGTGACACTTTGATATTTGCTGGCCCAGCATGGAACGGGTATTTGTTGGTCATACCCATGTCTAGGGCTGCTTAGCGGCCACGGCAATGCCCACATCTCTCTGGTTTTAAAAGATCCATGATCCCCCGACTCTGACCCCCTGCTGGACACATCTGGGAAGGAGATGATTCCTATGTGAGGCACAGAAAGCAGTAACAGAATGGGCTAAAACATGATAGGTAAGGACAATGTAAGGACCTTGCAAAGTGAGGAATGGCTTTCTGCATTCTTCTTTGGCTAGGCAAAAGGCTCTGTTTTATAGGATAAGTAAAATATAGATAAACTTCTAGGAAACTATTCTGATCCAGAATGTGTGACAATCTCAGCCATTCCTGTGCTGAGTGGACGGACAAACAGCTTGAAGGACACCCTCCTTTCACTTTGTCCTGCTAGACAGCACCCTTATGTTTGCATTTAAATCCAGTTTTTTAATGGAGAGGTGCTCTAGCAACAAAATGAGAGATGTCTTTGAAGGACTTTTTGAACTAGATCCCCCAAGACAGAGCTTCAGCAAAGACATTTGCGTATTTGAATGCGCAGCTCTTTGTCTTTTTGTGTAAAAAAAAGTGTGAATATCTGCATGTATCTCAGTTGCTCTTCCAAGTTTACAGAGTGAAGGCTACTAAAAATATTAGAAACATGTGAATTTGAGCTGGTATTCATGTGATTCCTGTTTTCTGTGTCTACTTTTGACAAAACAAATTAAAAATATGATTGTATAACTGAAAGATATAAAAGGTCTTTTATTCCTTCTGAGCAAGGGCTGTCTGTGACCTTCATCCTCACAGCTACTTAGTGTATGCACTGGACAACAGAACAGAGGTACACACACAAGAGATCAGAATATTCAATATCCAGGTTAAAGGGATAGAGGTGACAGATGTAACAGCAACCAACTCTTGTGTAACTTTTGCCTTGCAGAGACATGGGGAGAACAAAAGAAGGAGGGCCAGGAATGAGCACATATTTATGTTTTTGCACCCCAAATGGTAAGTGAATCAGAAGAAGAAAAAAATCATTCGTTTGGACGCATTCTTGAAGTATTGGAAAGGTAAGTGAAGAGGAACAAACACATGAAACTGCCAAACTTGTAAAAAACACCATAGAGCACTTGTTTTTTTGTTTTTTGTTTTTTGTTTTTTAATTTCTAATTTGGTTTGGCTGAGGCACTCTTATGCTGCAGTCTGCAACAGGAGAACAGGAGACAGGGCAACTCTTGCTGTCCCTGTAAAACACAGTCCCACACTCCACATCCTTCAAGGTTCCTGATGATTTATGAATGAAAATTTTGGGAAAGAAGGAACAGAGATGCAAGCATGATTGTTGTTAGTATTCTGCTGCTGTGGCTGTCCCCAAAACATTTATGCATCCTGTCAGCATCCCATCAGAAACTGACTGGTATTTCCACCTCTACCCAGCACTGTTGAAGACCCTCTGGAGCACTAGGTCCAGTTCTGGGCTCACCAGTACAAGGCTGACATAAGAATACCAGAGTCCAGTGAAGGACTGCAAAGGTAATTAAAATATTGGAGTGTCTCTTGTATTGGAGTCACTGAGACAGCTTGAAAAGAAAAAGCTCAAGGAAGATCTTATTAATGTGTATAAATTCCTGGTGTTAGGGAGTGAAGAATACAGTCAGACTCTTAGCGTTGTCCAATGACAGGGCAAGAGGCAGTGCATACCATCTCAAATACAGAAAATTCCATTTATGTGTAAGAAAAACCCCTTTGGTGCTGTAAGTGTGACTGAACACTGGTACAGGTTGGCCAGAGAGGTCATGAAGTCTCCATTCCTTGATATCAAGACCGCATCTGAACACTGTCTTGGGCAAACTGCTCTCCTGGCCCTGCTTTGAGCAGGGGGTTTGGACAAGTTGATATCCAGAGGTGTCTTCGCACCTCAATCATTCCTTGATCTGTGATTCACTTGAAAAATCTGCTCTTATTTCTTCCAGCTATCATTTGATACTACAATATATGGAGGTTGGAGTGCACTTCTCTCCTTCCACTCCTCATATTTCTGTGGACCAGAGTTATAATTCATATAATCTAACTGTTAGAACACCTACTTTAAAGAGACAAAACCCAAACACTTGGGACAGCTAGTAAAACCCATTATTTCCAAAGCAGCAATTCTTGTAACTGAAAATGTCTTATTCAAAAATAAAAATATGTTTTCAAATTAAATGTTGATTTATTTTGTGGCAGAGTAAATCAGCTGTAGCACGAGACATCAGAATTAAATTACCAGGTTTCCCATTGTTTTCTTTTTAATTTAAATTATGGGATCTTTACAGTGCTTCATTTTTATATGATTTTATGGAGCTTAGAGTAATAGGCCCTGAGTTTGCTTAATGACAACAGGAACTATAATAATCCAAATAATAGAGCAAAATACAGAAGAAAGATTTCATGGTACCTTAATCTGAGAGGCACTTCTTTTAACCCTTTTGTGAGTGTATGACATGCTTTTCCTAGCTCTGCATTACAAGGTAGAATAATTGCAGTGCTTTCAGCCTAAAAGTGTACTTTGTTCTGTCTTCATTTCATGCACATCTTCCTTCATTCTGCAGCTTCTGAAGTGAAAAGCATGCCCAAACAGAAGCAAGGGAAGAGAGACATGGAAACCAAAGGGAAACAATGATTGTCTTCAGCCTTGAGAAATTAACATATTTAACTTGTAACTTCACAAGTGCTGAGGTGGCTCTGCTCTTCCCTGCACACTAAAAGAACTGTGAAAGTGTATTGACAGAACATCCTAAAGGAAGGATCTAAACCTCATTCTGGAGAAAAAAAAAAAAAAAAAAGTAAAAAAGGGACAGATTTCAGAAAAGAGCAGTGAACACAGGGACCATGTTTTCCTGAGAAAGATTTTGAAAATTAAAAAAGTTTAAAAAGATTATTTGGCTATAGAATAAGAGACGTGTTGTGAGAAATGTTGCAATGGCCAAAGAGATTCAGTGGGCAGCATGACCATGGAGGGAAGTTCTCCATCATGTTGAGAAAGTCACAGGAGTCATCAACCAGCAGGTCAGAACAGAATTCAATTTACATTGATAAATAGCTTGCGCAGGTGCAGAAGGGCATTTCCAAGGTAATGAGGTAAAACTATTAAAGGAATATGTTTTGGAGAAATGTCTTGACAGGGAAAAGAAAGCAGTCACACAGGAAAAGCAGAGAAATTTAGCTGCTTGGGAACTTTATGCTGCAACTGGACAGAGAGCTAGGGATCTGTGATAGAGTGCTCTGTTTCAATTACAGAGATGAGCCAAAAGAGCTTCTAGCCTTTCCCATCTTTGTGTTTTATGAGTACAGGTGTTACAGGCATGCAAAGTAGCATATCTTAATTGTCATCTCCAAATCAGACCAGTTCCACTTGTGTTTGGTTTAGCATACTGTATTTTGATGAAGTTTTCATCTGATTTTCCTTGAGGACAGCAGTAGCATTTCCACTCACTCAAGAAGTCAAGCTCTTATGCTATTTAATTTGCTATGGGCATAGAGAATTTAACGTGTGAATTAAAACAATGGAAAAGTCTTTGTGGCACAACACAGGAGAGCAAACCTAGAACAGTGCAAATAGCTGTTGACTGCCAGAGCTTTATTCATACTCCAGTAAACTTTGCTCTGGGAAGAAGGAGCTGCACAAAGAACTGCTAGAGCCTACGAACTTCAAAGAGAATGACATGGAAGTGCAAATCAATAGAGTAACCACATGAAACTTTTCAAGGGTATTTGATGCCTTCATGTGTTCATTTTGAAATGTTACCTCACAAATTCCCACTAACCCTATCTTTCTTGAACTCTCCAGCTATTTCCTGGAAAAAAATCTAGCAGCTCCTAGGGAATCATTGTTATAACCCTAAGATTTTGTCAGAAGATGCTTGGAGAACATGAAAGCTTCATTTGAGCTTCATTTTTCAGTATTACGCTTTCTGTGGAGAAGAGGTGCAAAACTTCTGCCTATTGCCTGCATTACTCCAGTGCAGTCCTGCTGAAACCCTCCTCCCAAACTCTGCTGGAGGAGGAGACAGAAGGCATGGACTGTCCATTACATTATCCAGCTGAAAAACACCCTTTTTCAAGAAATGTCCCCCTTGTGTTTATACATCAGTAAGGTTCATGAAAAGTGTTAGAATCTGATCTTTGCTATTACTTGTTCTTGTTGGTACCCTAGCGTAGACATAGGGATACTTTAGACTGGATGCCAGCTGGTGCTTGTCTGTTCTCTAGCTTTGTACTTTGCTAAAAGTTGAAAATGGTGCTGTTTCACACCAGGCAGTAATGATGAGACATGATTTGTTGATCTTGTAATACTTTTATGTAGTTCAGATCTCAGAATACTTAGTCAAATCACCTTAAGAAAAGAGATAGCCATATAAAGTATATTATACTGTGACTTGACTACTACTTTAAAAGAGCATCATGCAAACGTTGCTGAACTCCCGTAAAGCTCCACTGACTTTAATGAACTTTGGATCAGGCCCAGGTTCCCTGATGTGAAAGTCTCAGGGAAAGTACGATGAGGCCTCTCTAATAGCATCCTTTCATCTGTTAAAATGCAAGAATAAATTTGCTCTTAAATGTTTTTGATAAAATATATTTCACGATGTTGTCATAGATTCGTAAGTAGCAGAAAAGCAAGTCTTTTAAAGTAGTGACTTTAGAAAAATGCACTGTATGGTTTAAAATCTTTTAAAATGCAATGTATACATTGCTTTCTAATGTTTAGAATTTGTAAAGCAAGTCTTCACATCTGAAATTCGCTTTTCTCTTCATTTGGTCATGTAGAGACATTCACATTTTTCCATGTTCCAAAGCACACACAGTTGTTTTCTTTAATTAGAACAAACAACAGAAATATTTCTTAAAAATGTTTATTGTAAAAAAGTGGCTAGAAAACAACATCAATTTCACTTCACACTTTCTTCAAGTTATCTATAGATGCTGCTATGGGCAACAATTTGCTTTCATTCATAACACATTCAATCATATAAAAATAAAAATATTTACATTATGTCCACATACTTTACAAAATCATTAATAAAAAAGGCACTTGGAGGGGTAATGCTGAAAATATTGCATTTTCTTTGTGCATCAAAAAAAAATTTAAAACTCCTGTGGATCCCCTCTCTTGCACTTATTCCCGTTTTTAAAAAAACAAAAATGAAGTTTAGAGGAACTATGCCATATTAAAAGATGGTCAAGCATGCACCAGGAATGTTTGAAGCTACAGTATAATCTTTTTTTATTTTTTATTTTTTAAGGCACATGCAGGTAATTTGTGGCTTTTAATTTTTTCATACATTCTCTTATACCTTTTTTCCCTCTTTTAGTTATGCAGTTTTAAAGCAGTTCAGGTCATTAATGAAGGCCTTGGCTTCAAATAAAATAAAATAAAAAAACACAGCAAAGAATAATATTAAACATTTACTAAGGTAAACTTGGAATTCTTTTTAAGGCACCTGAGATAAATGGTGTCTAGCAAAATTCACTTGGGTAGTATTCTTTAATAAAATTTCCACTTAAATACTGTGTCTTTGGTTGAAATGGCTTGGCAGGAATGTATTGTTAACTTTGAAGCCTTTTCTAAGCAAGAAAAGACGACCTACATTTGGCTTCATCTATAAAGAAAACTGATAATGCTTCTTCCTTTAGATCCACTTGAAATGTCATGCATGGCGTCTTTCCCCCTATTTCAGAATTCACACTTAAGAATGCAAATGTATGGCAGAACAGAAACTACTTAAAGCTCATTTCTACTGACATTCTAAAGTTCTTCCACTAGTTTATTTGTTTGCTTTTTTGGTGGTGTTTTTGTTTGTTGGTTTGATTTTTGGGTTTTTTTTGGCTGGAAAGTAGACAAGAAAACGCCTTTGGATTTCCACTTATCATTTGGAACAGGACTGGAGAAATGCATTGAGTCCAGGTAAACATTGACTGCATGACTCAGTGCGCTACACAGCAGCCAGATTCCTCATGTTTGTGCAGAAGAGACATTCTGGAGAAAGTTTTGGAGCAATTTTTGCACTGGTATTTCTTCACATCCGAGTGGGTCTGCAGATGAGCCCTCAGATTAGATCTGTCTGCAAAAGCCCTGTTGCAGTGAGGACAGGAAAAAGGCTTCTCTCCTACAAAGGAAACATCAAGAGAAAATAGGATAATGCTTTTAAAAAAAAAAAAAAAGTACATATTTAGGACAGATAAACTTGCTTAACTAAGAAACAAATGAACAAACAGAAATTACTTGTTATAAGAAAAAAAAAAAAAGTCTAATAAAAAGTTAATCAGGCCATAGATAGAGCAGCTTTCAGCACTGCTGAAAGAGCCCCAGTCTATTAAGAATATGCTGTTAAATGCAGTCTCTGAAGACAAGCTGCTGACACCTTCTGCATCTACAGGTGCATGCAGTACGTTCAGACTGGGTTCCACCCAACATTCTCAGATATTTTCATGGAACGTTTTCTGCTTAGTGCAGTGTGAATTACTGGGGAATGAGGGTTTTGACTGAAAAGCAGCAAACATCTGTACAGATACTACATGGTACCTGGTGTTATACTCACACCCTGGTTTTTGCCTCAACAGAAAGAAACCAACCACTTTGCTGATGATATGTTTCTAGTTCTTAAGGACTTGAGACAGCACATACAAAACTTGCCAGCTGCTTAAGGAGCCAGAGAGGAGCCCCTCATGCACTGTCTGTTTTCTGGCTGCCTGTTTTCAGTCAGCTGTAGCCTTCTCAAAATTAGCAATTTCCAAAGCTTGAAAGTTAACATAAAATCCTCAAAGCAAAAGCGTTAGCTAGTGGAAATGGGCTAAACCATCCTAAAATTATCAAGGGAGCAATGCTGATTTATGGCAGTATCTGGCCTGCAGTTACGAGACCTTGCTAAACTACCCTTCCACCTTCTCCCTCTCCCTGCAAGAGGGAGGATTTAGCCTTTTAATGCTCATTTGAAGTTCTATGGATGTATTTCAAGGTTAGTTAAGAAATGCTGCTGGTTTTTCCACCTATGGAGAAAAATATAAAAAAGGCATCCCGATGTTATAGCAACAAGAAACTGCAAATGTAATGCTTGCTCTTACCAGTGTGGGTTCTTATGTGTCCTTGAAGCAGCCAGGGTCTAGAGAAAGCCTTGCCACAGATCTTGCAGACACAAGGTAGTGTGTGGGTCCTGATGTGCATCTTAAGTGCTCCCAGGCTGACATACTCCTTGTCACAGTACTTGCAGCTGAATGATTTCCGAGACTGGGCATCGCAGTGCAGCTGCTTATGTTTGGCCAACCCAGAGAAAGTTGAATAGGTCTTGTTGCATAAACTGCACTGGAACTTTTCAGCTTCGATTGCATGAGGGTCTGAAAGCTTTGACTGCATTCTCTCTTCTTCATCGCTAATGGGGCTTTCTGAACCACTGTGATCTTTGGAGGAGGTGTCAGAAGGTGGAGGTGGGCTGACTCTTCCCAAAGATGAAGGGTATCCAGAAAGTGGAGAGAGGTCATTGGGCAGTGGAGATGGTAGCAGCCCAGTTGTAGTCCACACAGTAATGGGATTGTAAGCTACCGAGCTCAGGATCTCTGGCTGTGGTATAATAGGGACTGGATAGCTTTCGTACAGGTATGGGGATATAATCACTGCAGGAAGAAGAACATTTTAAGGTAAGAGAACAAAAAAGTATTTCAAAAGCCAGCACAATTAACACTTTGTGGATTAAAAGCTGCATAAATTAAGCACTCAGTAGGGTAATCGGAATATAAGGGGGATTCAGGAAATAATGTTTCATACATATATTCTGATGGGTAGAGACAGTGCCCTTGAACAGGCAAATTGCAGCTGGAGAGTCCCTTCAAGGCAGCATGCTGCTTCTAAATCTGTGCAGCCTGACACAATGAAGCAGTGAAGGATTTGAATAAAAGTTCCAATTCCACCACCAACAGACACAGAACAGGAAAACTCCAAATCCTTTCTGAGTAACTTGAGTTCAGCTGGATAAGCAACTTTCATGATTCATTCTGGTCAGTATTGACATATTTCTCAAAACTCCTTGTAAGCAGGAGAAAATAGAGCAAGCAATGAACTAACCCGTCCCCTGCAGCCTGCAGAGCAATCCCACCCCTCCTCAGTACTGCCACGCAACAACCGCAGCCTCAGAAGCGACGCAGGGGCACCAACTTTCGCTTTGTTACCTGTGTGAGTGTCCAACTCGCTGTAATTCGGCTTCTTGGATGAATTGAAATGCTTCTTGACCAGGAAGGAGCGTGGCATTTTGGATGCAGGGTTTCTGCTTCTCGCAGCCTCTGTGTCCTTGCGGGCGGGTGCAGCGGTCCCGGGCGGCAGCACAAGCACTCGCTGTGTCACTGCGGGAGCATCGGTGCCGCTCCTGGTCCCTACGGCGCTGCCGGCCCCGCGCAGCCCATCCACTCCCGCTTGTGCAGTGGCAGTGCCGAGGCGCCTTGAAAAGTGCTGTAAATACCCACGAGTCAGGTGCAGGGGGGAAGGGTTTTCCGCTCCTCCAATCGCTTCGGGATGTTCTCAAGCACTTTTCCAAAGAGGCTGTTTTTCTGGGAGGGCTCTGGGGCTGCTGGCTGAGGGATCCAATCCCACTCGGAGGGTTTGGTTCAAGTTTCAGCTCCTCCCGCTGGAGACAGCTGTGAACGGGGGAGAGAACACTAGCAGAGCGCGTTACCCTGCTCCGAAGTGGGGGGATGTCGCTCCGCAGAACTGCAGTCGACAAAAATATGTTGTTTAAAATGCTTGAAAATAAAGGTCAGTTTACTGATTCAGCTGAATTTTGTTGCTGTTTTTTTTTTTT
>VZTX01009991.1:42323-65451 GCA_013400915.1 Pardalotus punctatus
TTTTTTTTTTTGCTTTCTGACAGAGACCTGGATAAGTCATAGGTGCTAAAACTTTTCTTCTTCCCCACCCCCCCCGCCTTTTCCCCCTTTTCCCTTTTTTTCCTCCCTGCCCTTTTACTCTTTCTTTCTTTTTTTCTTTTTCTTTTCCTTTTAAATGAGTCTGGATTCCAGATGTTGGGTACAAGAATTACAATGGGACAAACTGTTCATTAAGGGCAGAAGGGATACACACACACACACACACACACACACACACACGCTCACGACACTACAAGATAACAAATTGGCCTGGCAGACCTAATGGAAGGCTTTGAACTGAATGGGTGCCTGCTCCATTTGGGAGCTGCCTTTGAATAGCTACGCTCAGGAAAGGCTTGAGAGGAGCAGCCTGCCTCCTTAACCTGCACCTTTCTAGGCAGAAGGACCAGATGGATACTGCAATGGAGCTCAAGGAGAGGGAGAAGCCTTGGGAAGGATTACATTTCAGAGCAGGGTGATAATTTTTATATAATATCCATACTGCTTCAGACTGTTCATATGAGGAGTACTTTCTCTTTTCCTTTAAAAATCTGTAGAATGCAAAACTTCAACCTTTCCTTCCTTGGGAGTAGTTATGTCACTCTTTTGCCTATCTTCTTAGGACATTGCCAAGGAAATTTTCCTAATTATCCAAAGCAGTTAAAAGATGCATAGATAAGCAAACCCCCCAAAATTATAGACTGGGTAATTTAAATGTCTCTTAAATGTCCTTCTCCATTAGTATATTTTAGGACCTCTTGATTTCCTATGAAGGTATAATCTGTGTTATGTATTTCATATAAGATGAAAGTCTCTTAAATGTTCCACAGAGTGTTCTGGTTATCTAGACTGATTTAGAAGAGATATTTAGTCACAGATAGGTTTTTTAATTTTAAAATATTTGCATTTTGGAAATATGGGCAGCTGAACGCTGGTAAATTTCTAACACAAATTACACTCTGATTGACTCTTGGTCTGCCCTCCTTACCCCTTCCCCCCCTCACTGTGTATTACCTACACCTGCCTGGGCACATACCGGCATGCCGTGCTGGTGTGACGCTGGGGCTCTCTCTCTCTTCTTTGGAGGAGGTGCAGAGGGTGTTTTACAGAGACCACCCCAGCCCATTTTTGAAGCAGGTGTTGGAATAGATATGAAGGGGAAAAAAAAAAAGCCTGATGGGTCTGTTAAGACATGCAAGAGCAAAGTGCTTTGTCAAGCTGCATGACTTCTTAATCTTGGGGAATACCAAAACAAGTGCAAGGAAAGTTAGCCATTTTCAAGAACTGATTAAAAAGATTCATCTGTTCAGCATCTAACACTTGGTGTCTGTTAGTGAAAGGTGCCATATGGATTTTCAAGTGTCAGGGAACATACCCAGGCTATGGGAGGAAAGGGAAAGTGGCAAAGAAAGGGACTTTCCTGGTACTTGATTTGCAGCTGGGGCAAAAGGCACAGAGGTGGCTTTTTCCAGAAGAGAGAGCAGTGCTTGCAGAGACAGAATTCATTACTTTCCCCATCTCCACAGAAATGAAAAAATCCACAAAGCATTTTTAAAAGGTTGCATTTGTGGTCCTGCTTCCCTCTCAGCTCTGTTCCATCTGAGAAAGCCCTGTCCCCTGCCAGCTCTGGGAAAGCATTGCATTTCAGGATGTGAGGCATTAGTCTGTATCTAAATAGTCTGTTACATGAGCTGTGATTCAGACCTTGAGCTGGTTTAAGTTTGTGTGTTGAAATGAATGGAGCCATGCAGATTTTCACTGGCTCGGGATCTGTTCTTTTGAGTGTTTGTTAAAAGTAAAGGGTCTGATTCACCAGTGAGGTTCTCCCTCTCAGGGCATTTTCACCAGCATAGCACTGGAGTGATGCAGTTTAAATTAATTGCACTTATATAAATCACAGGAGCATAAGCAGTTAGACCACGGGCTGAGCTGATTGAAGGATGTTAGGAATTGGATAGAAGGCATGTTATTACTTGGTCCTGAAAGGATATTAGCAGCACATACTACCTGAGTGAGGTCTGCTGTCAAAAAAAGGGAGAGTCTGGATGAGGAGTGGGTGAGTCAGAACAAACAGGTGTTCTGGGTGTTTACGGCAAATGTGGATGAGAGAGCACTTGGAGACGTGTGGCATCCATCCCCATGCAGGAAAGGCAACACAAAGGTCGAGTGCAGGAGACAGGTTTCCCCTCCTTGGAGGAGCCAGAGAGGTGTGGAGGGTGGCTCTGATTGATGGTCACACTGCCTGAGGGCAAAGCCTTGCACCCACCTCTGAAAAATCGGACCTACAGCTTCCCTCTCACATTTTACAAGTAGTTGGTCTTTTAGGGATTCTTTATGTTTTTACTTTGAAAGCTCACGTAAAGCTGTCTTGTTAATGCCACAGTGCTGCTAATTGCTACTCTGCAAAGTGCGTAGGAAATGATCCAAGCAATTCTGCTGCCCGAAACCTTGGCATGTGCTTTGCAGCAGCTAAATGATTAGGACCAGAGCTTCAACCATACAGCAGATTTTTTAATTTTTTTTTCCCCATCACACCACTTGTTCCTGTGCACAGACAAGATACTGTGAGCCTCACTTTAGTCTCCCCATTTCTGACAACTCCACCAAATTGCTTTCCTTGTCAGGCTTTCTGAGAAGGGCAGCAACTTTGTTACTTAGCTTTCTGGAAATGGAAGAGTGCCAGAATTATGTTTATTATCAAAGAGGGAAGAAGGACCCAAGCAAAGCCATCAATAGCTTAATTCTTCTTATGACAGCATTAGTGTTCTTAGCAAGCATCAATACTAGCAAGAGAGTGGATCAGAAAATGTTAAATATCTGGAAAAAACCACAGCAGAATCAAGAAAAATAGTTTCAGAATATTAAATGAGTTATGTTGGATCACTGTTCCCATATTTCTCCGGCAGCACTCTTAATCATTTTGCCTGCCATGGAGTCCATGGAAGGCAGCACAGCGAGGTTTGGAAGAACCCCCAGGAGGCACTGAGCCCAGCAGAGCTTACCAAAAATAGCTCTGGAGGTTTATTGATGCAGGTGACGACTTCATCCTGGAAGAGGTAGAAGCTCAAGTAACTCACACCTACAGCATAGCTCTTGCAATTCATAAGCCTCCTACATTTCAAAGGGAAGTGTGAAATGGTTAATATGGGAAAAAGAAAGTGGGTTTTCAATAGTCAGTTGAATGTGGAACATATCAACTCAGCTTCAATGTTACCCGATGCTTTCATATTTCCCCCTTATCACCAGCTGATACATCGTGGAAAGTAAAGACATGGTGTGACGTTCAGAAGCAGGAAGGGTTTAGTAGCACTAGAAACTGAGGAGAACCTCAAATGTGATTAGATTGGATGTCAGAGATTACCCCAAAATTAACAGAGTAGAGGGAAACAATTAGGCAAGGGTATGCCTTAATAAATTTTAAAATTCACTCTTAGAATACCTTTTCTTTCATGATTTGCTCATCTTTCCAAGTGTTGACCTGAACTATGAGCAGAAATGGCAGCAAAATCAAAGAAGGAGTCTTACAAACTCATGTCAAACTCCAGCCTTGCAGGCTCCAAGTTCAATAAAGTAATGATAAATCTGTGCATTTTGGAAAACTTTTCCAAGTCAAGTAAAAAATCTCCACATTTTGAATGTTTTGCACCAATAAATAATTTTTTTTCTAAAATCAGTAACTTCACCAGAGTTTAGGCATATTTAAGAGATGATGATTGAACAGCAAAAGTCTGGTTCAGTCTGAACTTTCCAATAAGTCAAGGCCCTTTGAAGTGCTTCTCTTAAAGATTTAAGCCTGTCTATATTTTATATATATCTATATGAATATAATTTTCCTTACAAATAAACTTGCATTTATTAATAGATGCAAAATGGTTCCTTTTGGATCAAACAGTTCAAACAGTCCTGGCGTCTGTGCAGACTCTCCTTCACACCTGTGTAGCTTCACCGATTTAAGAGGGGTCATTTTAGAGTCAAATTAGCCCGTAATGAAGCAACCCGGTCATAGTTCAATTTTCCTACATTGTTTCTACATGAAGATATTTTAACAATGGGCCAAATTCCCCTGTCATTCCCATCTGTAACATCTCCACTGGCTCCAGCTGACCTATTTCAGATTTACTCAAGCAGAACTGTGATGCAATTCTAGTCCAACGAATACAACCCCGTCTACGTGTGCAGCGCTGTAGCAAGTACTGGTTACACAAAAGTGTGTTCCATCCAGCCCGAGCCATTGCCCTCTGGAAAGCAAAGCCCACCTTCCAGCACGCCACTGCGTTATTCGTACGAGGAACAAAAGGTTTGAGAACGCTGCCCTCGGGATACAGGGAGCGAAGCCAGGGCTCGCTCGGCATTGTGTGGTTGGAAGGAGCCACCTGCCGGGCACAGCCGCCGCCGGGACGGGGATGCTCCGCGGAGCCACGGCCGGGCCGGCCGCCCCACCGTGTGGCCAGCCCGGGAAACAGGGATGTGCCGGCACCGGCATGGATCACTGCCCTGCTCACTGGCGGGGGTGCTGGGGAAGAGAAGGACGGGCACAGAGCCAACAGCGGCAAAGAGACGGCTAAATCGCGTCCCCAGTTTTTTCTATGGTTGTGATCTGTGACATGTGCACATTTTCACTGTTGTTGTTCGTTGCCTACAGCAAAGTGAGGTGTGAAGGCATCATACGAGATTTCCTGCTCTGGGAAATGCATGTTTGTGTGAGCACCCAACAGAGCTCATAGAATGGTTTATGTTGGAAGGGATCTTAGAAATCATCTAGTTCCAACCCTCTGCCATGGGCAAGGACACCTTCCACTAGTTGCTCAGATCCCCATCCAGCCTTGAATACTTCTGGGGAGGGGTTGTCCACAACCTATTTAAGAAACCTTTTCCAGTTTATATTAAAAATTTCTTCCTAATATCTAATCTAAACCTACCCTCTTTTAGTTTGAGGCAATTTCCCCTCTCATCCTATCACTACAAGACCCTGCAAAACTCCCTCTCTTTCTTGCAGTCTCCCCTTAGGCACTGGAAAGGTGCTCCAAGGTCTGCACAGGGCCCTCTCTATACACTTATTTGACATGTATTGTACATACCTCATTACAGTCTACAACATCCTCCCGAGGGGAAGCACAGTGGCAGGCACTGATCTCTGTGGTGACGAGTGACAGGATCTGAGGGAATGACCTGAAGTCGTTTCAGGGAAGGTCTAGGTTAGATATTATTAAAATGTTCTTCACCTGGAGGGTGGTTGGGCACTGGACCAGGGAAATGGTCACAGAACCAAGCCTGACAGAGTTCAGGAAGGGTTTGGTCAATGCCCTCATCACATGGTGCGATTTTTAGGGCTGTCTTGTGCAGCATAGAGTCAGTATTTCTGTTTCAGTATAAAATCATCATTTTGCAGTGTCAACAGAAGGTGAGAGCCACTGGGTTTGCTTCAGTGTCACTCTTCTGTTTCATCCTGAGGCCTAGGGACCTTCTGTAATTCCTGATGCTTAAAATGACAGTAGTGTTACAAGGCTGGTTCATCACTTGTACTGCCTATTCTTCATTCCCTCATCTAACTTTATCTATTGCTTATACACTGGACTGCAGGCAGATGCTGTACTTGGGTATTCTTATAACTTCTTACATTGACTTCAAGAACCTGGTCCTTCTCAAGGACCATTTGGAAGTTCCCAGCACCCCAGAGATTTATGACAGTGAAGATCTCTCTTCTCCAGCTTCTTTGCATTCAGACTAATACTCTGCTTCTGGCTCTGTAAAGCTTGATAAAGACATCCTGTGGTATCTTCTGCTATCGTCTTAGACAACAACCATTACCAGCTGCAGGCCTGATGTCTGAAAATCCTGTTTTGTCTTTATCTCTTATCACTGGAATAGCTTTGAGGGCAGGCTGATGTCTGGAGCCCATTTTTTTTTCCCCTTCAGCAGCACCTGGCAAAAGACGTAGTGCAGAATGCAAGTGACTGGGTGATTCAGCATGCCAGATCCTATTTTTGACATTGCAACCAGAAGCCTTTTTTAGTCCTGGACAAATCAAGCAGTATATCTTCAGGATTACCATACAGTGACTTCTTTGCAGGGCTGTTTTCCCTGATGGAAGGTTTCCCAAACATCCAAGACATTTTTGAGGGCTTTTCACCATCATAAAAATGCTAAAGACGGCAAAAATGAAAAAACACAGCTGCCAGCTCTGGTTTCTATGAGTTTGAGGGTGTCTGGGCTTTCTGCTCTTCCCACTTCCTTCCTCAGCAGATCCACCAGACCTGAGAGATGTCTGCACTTAGAGTTTCTTACTAGCTCTTGTGAGAGCCTTTTTCTGACTACAACATGTGCTGGAGGAGTCGATCTCCTTACAGTGCATCTCTGTTAGGCTGCTAGAGAGGGCACCAAAGGACTGTTATCTTTTCCTTTTGTGGTGTGGACAGTCAGACACAGCATTTCAGCTGAACTGCTGGCTTGCTTTAGTAGTGTTTTGTGGCAATGGTACCGCCTTTGCATCAAATATTGTACATTTCAAGTAATAGTAGCTTTATTTGTTAGCTTGTTTGTTTAACTTCTGTGTTAACAGCTGGCTTCAAAAGTGTTTTACTGCATAATGCCAGCACTTGGCCACACTTCTTCACCCTCATGTTGTGCTGCCTCTTGGTTGTGGTGGGAGTGAGCTGCAACTGTCTCTGCACATTGGCTAGAACTGGATACATCATTGATCTTAAAGTTCAATTAAGCTGTGTTGGTATGGCCAATTTTTGAATCAGCTGAATTTTTGATGATATGTCTCTCTATTCTTTTCCATGGTCCTGGATATTTCTTCTGCAATAGGTCAGTGCTCATGTACTTTTCTGTTCTTCTTATTTAGAAATGCTTATGCCAGATTAGTGTTTAATCAGTACTCAGATCTGCAAGGTGGTATGAAGTGCACAATGAATGACTGGTCTCTAGGGTGATCATATTTATGCCTCCAATACTGCATGAAGATTGGAGCAATCTCAGTTTTGTCATACAAGTATTTAATTTTTTTTTTCCATTTTGGGGATATGAAACCAGTGTTTCTCTGCAGTCCTGTTCTGTTTAATACTGCTCATTCTTCCCACAGCTGTGACCTGGTGATGTGGTCTCATCAGCATCCCAGCAGCCTTCCCCACAGAGGCTGCTGAGGATTTATTCTCATCTCTGCTCAGATTGCATTTTGACTTGTGGAGTGTCTGTGTTATGGGTAGTGTATAACAAGAAGCATGGCTGTACTGCCTTTTCCTCTAGTTCTTGCTCATGCTTTAGTTCTTAGTGAATTATATCTTTTAGCTTCACTGCTATAAAGACAGAGTGACGGACCTTTCCTGGACTCACCACTGCCAGTAGGGTTCATGAATAAGATAGATAAGAACAGTGAGAAACTATATTGCCACGGTTAAATTGTGTATGTACAGGTACTGATACATATGTTTCTACATGGAAGAAGTTAGAGAGTGCCTTAAGGCTTAGCCTCACAGCTGACTCATGTTTTCATGTGTAAAATAGCCTAAAGTAGGGTGGCTACAGCTAAACTGTCCATTAGAAAAGGTCTTATAAAATGCTGAAGGATGTCTAGACCTTAGCTGGGGGGATGCTAATGCTTACTTTCCAAAGGCATACTAGGAAAATGCTAAAAATGAAGCAGTGTAGATGTTTGTAATCCTGTGCCTTGCCTCTATTTCATCTGCTAATCCAGATATAGTTCATATTCCTGAAATCAGGCTGATTCTACATTGAAAGAAATATTTGCCAAGATGTTGAATGCAGATATTTAAACAGGTCAAATTTCTCTCATGTCTCATACACACATTTCTTTATAACTTTGTTTCTTCCTAACAAGTTATGTGCATTGTACTGTGTATCATGTCCTGACATGTATCTGTCCAGGGGGAAAAGAAAATTGATGTGTTTTGCTGTAATTTTCTAACATGTAATTTCAAAACTTGTAAATCAGCCAGTGAATTTCTAAAATTCAGGTTATAGATTTTTCCACTGCTACTCCTGTTCTCTAAAACCTTGTTGCAGCTTCATCCGCTATTATGAAGCATCTATTTCAGTTTATTTTGTACAAATTTTGTCCTAGCCTCTTACCCATTGCTATCCTCCTATCCTCTTGTTCTCACAGCTACTGAGAAACCTCTGGGTCCTTGGTAAATGCCTTCAGGAAGATATAGATATTAATGATATCTGGGGAACAAGTACCATGGATCCAAAATATCTCACTGCTCTTCATGGCAGATGTGATAGAGGCAGGTGATAGGAGGAAAATTATGAGTCCCATATTATATGCATCATCAGGAGAAGAATTGGTAACCAATATGACCAGCTTAAATCTTTTGAAGTGGAAGTAATAAAGACTTGCAAGAGGAGGTGGCCTGTTGCAAAATCACAGCTAACAAGCATTCTCTGGCTGATACTATTTCACTAAAGAAAGCAAACATTTTGTGGGAACACTATGTGATAACCTGTGTTTCAAGTGGAGAGATGTTTGAACCTGGGAAGAGCCACATCCTTAAAACTTTAGAGATTACCTTACATGTTTTTCACTTATGATAGAACAGGAGTCCAAACAGCAAGTTTTCAAGATGAAAGGTAACTCTATAGTTAAGGCTTGATTCACTTCATCTTGAGAAAAGCTTCACATTTGATCAACCTGAGAAACAGGTCCTTTTTCTGCAACAGATTAATACTGTTTTGTGTTTCAGCTGATGTTTTTCTTTTCTAGAATGGGGCTTATGACATTCCCCTATCTTCTAAGAAGTTCTCAGGACTACTGCTTTAAAGCAAAGACAACATCAATGAGGACATCAGCAGTGCCCTGGAGTTGAATGAAATCTGGAAGAAAATTCAGATGTGGACGAGGAGGGAACAGAGAGAGGAGGAGAGAGGTGGAGCTGGAATGGGCAGCCTGGAATTCCATCAAGGTTGTGTCCTTTGCTGCCCCCAGAAGCAGGAGGTGGTGCTATGTTATTGTTTCCTCCCTTCAGCCATTCTGCTCCTGTACCTCTTGTGCACTTGTTGTTATCCCTTGGCAGAGTAAGTATGAAGGGCACAACGAACAAATTTTTGTGCTCCTCCTCTGGGTTTGTTCCAACAGGTCAACCTCTTTCTTATGTCTCTGAGGTACCATTTTAAGAGATTGTGTGCTGGACAAAAAAAAAATCTCAAGCTGAAGCTGAGGTTTTCATTCCTCTGCCTCCTGAGATATGAATGAATTGCTCCTGTCTTATGCTATTGGATAATTCATGAGTTGAAATAACTGTGAAATGCTTTGCTGAAATTTTACAGATCAACAAAGAAAATGTGCATTGCAAAATTCAGTTTAGAGCATTTATAAACACAAAATATAGAAAAGAGAGGCCTTCAGGGCCTCTAAGAGGATTGCTTTTCACTTTTTTTTTCCTTTAGTGCAGGTTTTTTTTTTTTTTCATTAATTACTCTTAATATATGAGTCCATATTTATGTGGGTGATAACACTGGCTATACCAGCTACTAGAAATTGCTCATTTCAGGCAATTACCTGTTTTGAAATTGCCTAATCCCCAATTTATTTGTCCCCACACAGAATAGATTGCTTTGAAGTGAAGTTTATGCTTTTTTAGTGACTTGAACAGTTTGTAGAGGCTGATCCTCAAGGAGGTGAAAGACAGTTTTGCCTAAAGTTTGACTTGATCTGTGCAGCGACTGCCAAATCACCTACATTCCAAGGGGTAATTTTTCTCACTTGATCACCTTTTCTTATGGAATGAAATGATGTACCCAGAAATAAACTTGTGGTCTAAGGCAACTTAAAAAAAAAAAAATTTCAAAACTGAAACAAAACCCTAATAAAATGAGCTGAGACAGCTTTAAAGACCACTGAAAGTCAGACTGAGTGGTATAGCACGTAAAAGCAGGTCTCAGCTACCATGAGTGATATGCAGATCAGATATTGCTGTACAGCTTATTTTTTGTGGACTGCTCTTGCAGCATTTTTGTTGGGGATTCTTTGTGAAGTGTATAAAGATAAGAAAGTTTTCATGCAGGAGAGTCAGATAAAAAGAGAGAAGCATACCCATGAGAAGAAAGAATGAGCAAACCAAATAAATGGCAGGTTATTGATCTCTCAGATCATGCAAAGCCTTTGAAAAATATGGAGTGTCTTTCAGGTGGCAGAGAAGTCCTTTCAATTCTACTTTACTGACCTCTAAGTGTCAGCATAGTGCTGTGGTAGCTGGCAGGACTTTTGCTACCTGAATTGCTTTAGGAGCAGTATTTCAGTTCCTTCAGATTCCTCCTGAATATCCTGCTTTAAAAAAAAATTCCTTTTTCTTTCAGCATCATTGTTAAGAATTTTCCATAGCTTCTCTATCCTAAACTGTTATACACCTTTTTTATACATTTCCTGGGTACTTTTCATTTTATCCTTCCATGAGTGGTTACAAATTTTCACATATGAAAAGATGGCAAATGAATGTGCAGTGCTGTGCAAATTAATAAAACCTGCCTTAACAACTTAGGTGACCTTCCTGTGCCAGAGTAGCCAGGTAAATCTGCAATGAGATGGGAGAGGGATGCAGCAGGACAGCTTAGGGCTATTTTGCACATGCCTGGCAATAATGTCAAACATGCAGTAAATAACTAAATCTGGCCTTTCTGAGAAGTATGGTGTGTCACCAAGCCAGCACAGCTGAGCTGATCTGCATGTGCACTGCAGAAATGCCCAGGACTGGCAGCTGTATTGAGCAACTTGCCCTTCACCAGCCTAGAGGTCACCAATAAATGTAGAGTCCTCACTTTTCATGCAGAAAGACCTTCCTTTTTTTGGGAAAAGGGCTTGCATCTGAAAGGAGAACATGACATCTGGTGGGCAGGGTTGGGAAATCAGCTACCTCCATTTTAGTGATGGAGTGGAATAGTGAGGCCATTTAAAAAACAAAGCCAGCAAGCAAAGCCAGCAAAAAAACCCCATGTAGGAGTGGAGCAGGTCTATCAAAACCAAGAGTACCTATGCCATAATCTTTCTTTTCCTCAGCATTATTTTCAAGCCATCGCTGAAAGAAAGTGATTCCATCAGCAGGACTTTGGTTTGCATACACTTGGGAAAGTCCCCGAAGACAGATGTGATGGGCACGGACTAAATAGCACATTTTGCTATGATCCATGTAATCAAGTTATTTCTCCAGTTACATGCAGTGTCAACTGATGTGATACCACATGTCTCATTAAAATCTGGAGAATTAAGCTACCTGGAGAATTTGAGTAGCATTTGAGAAGACATAATAGCACAAAAGATCAAGGGGATTCACTCTTAAGCACTGTCAGGGATGTTAACAAAATTACCAGTGAAGAAGAAAAAATGAATCAATGATGAATAATCATGTACTATATCAGGTAAGTCAAGCCTTTGTCTCTGCAGTAATTAACTGTTCCAATGATATGGGCTGGCAATGGAATGAGGAAGCATCAGTGAACACACACTAATTTAATTTGCTTTCAAATTCAACAGAAGCTGAACAGCTGTTTGGTGCAGTAGGTAAATTAAGTGCACTAGTCAGATCCAATTTTGAAGTGAATCCTTGATTTCACTCAATGATTAATGTGGAGGCTGAATGTTTAAGGGCATGATTCAGCTAAAAAATACTTTCACTCTGTACCTTATTACCTTTTGCTGTCTTGATCACACCTTCCCTGTACAAAAATCCATTTGGGGGTATGTGTGTGGAGGGGATAAGAAAAAAACAGCTGAAGAAAGTGACTTCTGTTGTTCTCCTTGTAGAAATTTCTTGTCAAACATTTGTGGAGAGCAGAAGAACAGAATTTATCCTCTCCTGCTGAGAAAGTAGCTGTGGACATAACTTGCAAGACTTGCAGTTATAGCCTGTACCTGGAGCCTACTGGATCAGAGGTAAACTAGGGCACTCTTCAGAGAAAAGAGCTGTTCCAGTTCATTGGGTCCCATTAAAAGGCATTTTAAGCAGGAAAAGAAGATTTTAATTATATTATGCTAGCACATGAACTCCTCAAGAACTGATTGTGTGACTCCATGGCCCACACCACTGCATCTTCCTAGCTCTTCTATTACAGAGCCAACTCCTACACTAGGGACTAAGACTCTGGGCTAGAGTAATAAATTGTAACAAGGTGAAATTTTCTTGTTGTGTCCTGCTATGTCTGACAAATGTATTCCCTATTCTTGTTGCCTGGTTTCAGCTGGTACAGAGTTAATTTCTTCTGAGTAGCTGGTACAGTGCTGTGGTTTGGATTCAGGATGAGAATAACGTCGATAACACACTGATGTTTTAGCTGTTGCTAAGTAGTGCTTACCCTAAGCCAAGGACTTTTCAGTTTCTCATTTTCTCATGCTCTGCCAGCTAGCAGGTGCACAAGAAGTCAGGAGGGAGCCCAGCCAGAACAGCTGACTTGAACCGAAGGGATATTCTGTACGGCGGAATATCATAGTCAGTGTGTAAACTGGGAGGGGGCTGGCTGTGAATGTCTCATCTCTACTTAGACAGGAGGGGCGTTGGTTAGTGAGTGGTGAGCAATTGTATCAAACTGTTCTTATCTCAACCCACAGGTTTTACAATTTTCTGATTCTTCTCCCTGTCCCACAGGGAGAGGGGGAGGTGGAGGAAGAGGGCATGAGGAGTGACACTGCCTTTTTGGATTGTTGTGGTTTAACCCCAACCAGCAGCTGAGTCCCATGCAGCTGCTCACTCACTTTACTTGAAGTGAAATAGAAAACTAATAAAAATGATGCAAAGAAGAAAGAGAGGAATAATACATGAGAGACACAAGCGGTGTACCATAGAAATTCCTGGGAAGAGCATGGGAAACTGAAAAGTCCTTGGCTTAGAATAAACACTCCTTAGCAACAGCTAAAGCAACATGATTCTCATATTAAATCCAAAATACAGCACTGTACCAGCTACTAAGCAGAATATTAACTCTATCCCAGCCAGAACCAGGACGCTGATACCGTGCTCTATTTTTACCAGCTTGTCATGAATCTGGAGGGAAGGGATGCCATCCAGAGGGACAATGGCAGGCTTGAGAGCAGGGCCTGTGCAAATCTCATGAAGTTCAAAAAAGTCAAGTGCAAGGTCTGAGGAGAATAATACCTTACCTGGGTCAGGTCAATCCCAGGCACAAATATGGGCTGGGTTGAGAATGGATTTAGAGCAGCCCAGAGGAGGACTCGGGGGTGTTGTTGGATGAGAGGTTGGACATGACCTGTTGAGACGTGCTTACAGCCCAAAAAGCAAACTATGTCCTGGGCTGCATCAAAAGAAATGTGACCAGCAGGACGAGGGAGGTGGCCCTGCCCTTCTACTTTGCCTTTGTGAGAGCCCACCTGGAATTCTGTGTCCAGCTCTGGGGCCCTGAACACAAGAAAGATGTTGACATTCTGGAGCAAGTCCAGAGGGAAGCCATGAAGATGATCAGAGGGCTGGAGCAGGTCTCCTCTGGAAACAAGCTGAGACAGTTGGGGCTGTTCAGCCAGGAGAGAAGGCTTTGGGAAGACCTTCCAGCAGCCTTCCAGCACCTACGGGGGGCCTGCAAGAGAACTGAAGGAGAACTTTACAGAAGGTCATGAAGAGATAGGGCAGGGGGAGAATGGCCTTAAGGTGAAATAGGGTAGGTTTAGGATTAGGTATTTGGAAGAAATTCTTTATTATAAGGGTGGTGAGGCACTGGAGCAGGTTGCCCAGAGAGGTTGCAAACCACCTATCTCTGGAGGTGTTCAAGACCATGTTGGATGGGATTCTGTGAAATTTGGAGTAGTGGAAGGTTCCTTACTCGTGGCAGAGCAGTTGGAACTAGATGATTTTTTAGGTCTCTTCCAACCCAAACCTTTCTACAATTCCATGATTCTTTAATTCTATGATAGTATTTAATTTCTGGAGTTTTCTTTCTATGTTTCACAAAAAAATCCCAGTCTTGGTGTTTGATTAGGAATGGATTGACACTGCTTGATTAGAGCTGAAGAATCACCTCAGCTGCTCCTTGTCTATACAAAGGTTGATAAGACAGTCAGAAAGCAACATGTCGACAGTCAGCCATGTGCATTGTTAGAGAGAAACACCTAGGGTTTAATTATTTAAGGCCTTTTCTTACTTGCATCCAACTTCTCATAATGTGTGAGGGCCGTTTTGTTTCTTCTAATTTTTAAACGCAAATGAAATTAATAGAAAAACATTAGATGTAATAAAGAGGATAATCTATTATCCTTGTATTATCAAAGGGATTTTCTTGGTGAATGACATGTGACAAGTCATTCCCTTTTGTCATCTGAAACTTAGGTTTTGGTCTTTGTCCATGCCTTGATTAGCAAATGCAATTTCTTTATCACTTCAACCCTGTTGTGTCTGTCACAGTGATGGAATCCTTTTAATCACTTAAAACTTACTTTTAGGAGAAAAAAAGAATATGTCCAATAGGTCAGTTCTGGCTTTGAAAATGAATTAGTCATGGTCAGATATTCTTGTTTCAGGTCACCACAGGAAATATAACATATGGCATTTACATTCAACATTCTCGCCTGGTTGCTGCTTCCCTCAGAGCTCATCAGCAGTCCTGCTCTGAAGTATGACTTTGATGTAGGTGCATTTGTTAGCTGCATATAGATGAGAATTAGTCTTAAGATTATTAATGAATCTACAAAGAGAGAATCATGGCAGGGAATGACAGAAAACAGCCTGTCATCCTTTCAATGAAAGAATGCGTGGTTTCCAGAAATGAAGTAATTTGGGTGAATCATATAATCAGTATTCACAGGGTCAGATGCAAATTTATGGTCCTGAAGTCCTCTCTAAATTCAAATACCGGGACTAGAATCAGTACTTTGCTGAAGAATCAGATATTGGCAATTTCAGCATGTACTGAAACAGGCTTAGTTAAAACACTTTTACTGGAATCAAGCTACATCTTTAAAACTGATCTCCTTGTCATAGAATTTTAGTTTCTCTAATTTCACAGAAGCACAGAAAACCGGGAATAAAGAAGTCACTGCACTCAAAACTTCCTAGATATCCTTTTCTGCAAGGACAACATGGGTACAGAAGAAGAAAATGTTTTACGGACTTCCTCAGTAAATCCCATGTTGTAGCCAAGATATGAAAATATGGTCCGCTAGGCAACGCTGAACCCAACACTGAACCAAAGCACATCCATCTCCTAAAATAAATTACAGATGCTTTGCAGAGATCCTTGAAAGTTAAGCTGAAGGTCTACAGAATTGATCACCAAAATTGATCACAGCAAAATCCAGCAACCACCCCCTCTGCTGAAACACAAATATGTTGTGGCAAACTGCCTCTTAGAGGTGTTCATGTGTAGATATACGACCAGGTGATCCAAGAGAACTCACCTTGAATTCAGGAGACTCTCTCAACCTACAGGTCATGATCTTAAGTTTGGAATTTTCTCCTGAAAGCCAATCTTTCAGTGAAAAAGAGGAGGAAAGTACTTCCAACCATGTCTGGTCTGGCCAAATTACACTATTTCTGTCACTTATAGTCTGTGACACAGACACACTTGGGACAATACTGGCAAAACAGAGAGTCTAAAGCCAAAGAAGAGTGCATGGGGAGGGTGTGGAGGGAGACCACAAGGGCAAAAACATCTTTTGCTTCTTTTACAGTTAGATAATTAATTCCATATTTTTTTTATTATTATCTTTGGAACTGTTACCTTTCAAGTCTGCCTTAAAACTATTTGTGTTATGTGGCTTCTTATTCTTTATCCATTATTATGTCTCAAGCTATCACAAAGAAGGCTTTCACCTAAATTAGTATGCAGCGTATATATCATATCATATCATATCATATCATATCATGTCATACATTACTAATCACGCCATTTAACAGTGAGAAAGAATAACACATCTATACCAAAAGAAGAGGCTTTACAGACATCTCAAAAATCCTTCCTATAATCTTGCCACATCAACAATGTTTAAAAAGAGGAAACAATTTAATGGTAATTAGGACGTAACACCCACAACTTTGCATTGATCTGCACAGAAATGATGTAGACTGAGAGGACAAGTGGAATTCACAGAGAAACAGAAATACCTAGGCCTAATTTCCTTCTCAAGGACTTTTTTTTTCTTAAGGCTGCTAATACACAGTTCATGAAGGGAAAAGGAATCATATTGTCATAGTATTATCATAGTATCGAATGAACAGCTATGTAATAAACTCCCTTTGCCTATACATACATGTTATCCATCTCTCTTGTGCTAAAAAGTAGTGACCTTATTTCATCTGATTGTAAATTGTGTACCTTTTGAAATTTACTACTAAGACTACTACTACTAAACCCAGAAATTTCTAAGGTATGCTGTTGATTGTATTAGGTTTGAAATTTACATGCAAATCTTGACATTTTGTCTAAAAATCCAAGGAAAACATTAGCTTAATGGCAAAAAATACATTTTGAAATAGGTATTCACCCTCCTCACCAAAAAAGGTTGGATAATGAAACTGAAATAATGAAAATCTGAAGTGAAAACAGACTCTGAAAAAGACAGGGTGACGCAGAACACAATACAAATGCATGAGGTGGGTAAAATCACATTGGAGAGAATACAAATGAAAGTAAAGGAAAAGAGAGTTTAACAATATAGGAGACACAATGTCAAATGAAAAATGTAGACAAAACCATAAAGAAGGCAGGGTAGAATATAATGACTGAAAACGGAGTGATGTAGAAGGATGTAAAAGGGAACAAAGACAAATTGTAAATGAAGAGGAAAGAGTAGGTAAAGAATTTAAAGAGGCTTATGTCCCATGACATTGAAGTGAATAATTTAAATTACAATTAAAAAAAAAACAAAACGAAGGTGTACACTACTGAAAAAAAGTAGGTAATGAACATTGCAATAAAATAACTGTGTTCAAAAAGCTGACCTTCTAATTTGTGTCTTCAGGAAGAGAGAGAATGACAAATGTAAAGAAATTAAACATATCTGTAAGTTACCCTTCCACAAGTATAGCTAAGCTGTGAGAAGCTTATGTTTATATATGAATTTGGCAGTAAGACTTTTCTTACAAGCCCTTATATGTGAATTTTCTAAGAAAAAAAAAGGAATGCATATCACATTGTTAATAGTTTGACTTCAGATAAATTGTGCTTCTCAGCTTTTACATTACATGAAACGAATTTTGAAGTCCCAGAGTACTCAGGCATGGAAGAATTCCAAATCATGTAATGTCTGTGGGACTGTGATAACTCATCACACTTGGGAAATCCATCCTTTTTTAAACCTAGGAGTGTAATAAAAGAAGGAAAGGAGACTATATCTAAGCTGCTGTAGCAGAGGGGTGTATTGGCTGAATTTTGTGAAATATAGCCACTGTGTCTATGACTGGAAGTTCTTTTGGATTTATTTATTCTATGCTCAGAGAATAACCAAAATTTCTCCCTAAAAGTTCCAAAAACTACTCACATATGTCTATCTGTTATGACTAAGAAGAAAAAAAAGAACAAAGATTTTTTTTTCTGAAAATAGAATCTCATTAGCAATAAGACAATGAAACAAAGAGTACACTGTTGCAACTGATCTTCTTCCTGTTTGGAATTCTGCATTTAAT
Source organism: Pardalotus punctatus (assembly GCA_013400915.1). Taxonomy (NCBI): domain Eukaryota; kingdom Metazoa; phylum Chordata; class Aves; order Passeriformes; family Pardalotidae; genus Pardalotus; species Pardalotus punctatus. The sequence continues at coordinate 59,921 of VZTX01009991.1, forward strand.
GTTATGAAAGCAAGATATGACTGTCTTTGCCAGCATATGACTATCTTGTGATTCTGATATACAGCAACTTTTGCCTAAACTTTGGAAAATCACTTAATCTTTAGTAGGGGTTGGTATGTCTGAAAAGACTTATGACTCATAAAATACTTCATCCATTAGCATTGATATACAGAAGTGATGCATTTTGCTTTTTCATTCACATTGTCATACTTTCCATGTGTTCACTATAGATAAGTAACTGTCTGTTTGGAAACCTTTTATTCTAGAGCAAAACCTCAAAGAGATCCAAAAAAAAAGTGCAAATTCTAAAGAGCAGTATCTTCATATCTGCCTGTCCCATTGGCCACCTTGAATTATTATTTATTTGGATCAATTTTTTATATTTTAAGCTGTTTCCCATAAGAGAGACAAATCAATCACATTTACCAGTCACACATTTATGTATAAAATTTAGAACAAATGTTCTGCTATAAAACTAGTAAAAGAATGGTAAAAAAATAAAGCTTTCCAGGCTACTCAACAATATCTACATGATTTAAATCCATAATTCACTCATAAAATTTTGTCATTGTTTACAATGCATAGAGATGACTAAAACTTAGATATGCTTGCTATCTGCCTGTGTGACCTTCTGCTTTGAGAAAAAAACAAGTGCAAATCCTACTAATATAAAAAACCAACACATATAAAGTGGAAATGTTCATCAGCTTATATTTTTGCTACAACATTATCCAAAATTCTGAAGGAAAAAAGTTGTATAATGTACATAGGTATACTAGAGCTGTAGTAACTAGAGCTTAGTAGTGTATATATCTTATAGTAGTGTAACTATAACTTTTCTAACTTAAGTTGCCAGAAACTGTAATTTAAAGCTCAGTATCTTTTCTTAGCTATTATTTTGTACTCCTCCAAATTTTTTTCTAAGCTTCCATTATGATACACAGAAATTTAAGTTTGCTGCCAACCTTTAGCGAGGTCTATCAGTACACCTCTGGATAAGACTGAGGAAATGCCATATAACTCTCCAAAGTTTTTTGTGTTTTCAGAGTGATCCTCTTCCACAAGTGGCCTTGCCAATTTGTGCTTTTGAGCACAGATGCAATTTTTTTTTTGAGGCTACAATTGTTTTGGTAAGAGTGGAAGTGAAGTAGCACTTCCTATCTGTTCCCAATCATGCTTTCTGCCAGGAGCTCTAGAGAGGGTGTTATCAAAGGGCAAGTTAGACTGGGTTAAAGCACATACTGTGGTCACATTATGTGGAGTCTAAGGCTTTCCTTCCTTGTTCATTAGAGTATTGTATGAATTTTGTACTATTTTATAGAGTTTTTCCAATGAAGTCTTCAGGTTGTGTGCAGTAGCCTCACAGCTGTACACTATCAGCATAGCAGCGTGCTCAACACACTGCATCAACCCTCAGGCTCTGATACCTCAGGATTTCTTGCATTGCAATTTAATGTATTAAATTCTGGTTGCCTTCCTTTCAAAAACAAAAACAAAAACAAAAAAACAACCCACAAACAAACCCAGCCAAAAAACAAACAAACAAAACCCCCCAGCACAAACCCAAAACCAAACCCAAGAAAACTCCAAACTAAAAACCCCACAGATTTTATTATTCTTCTAGCCCAGAGAGCCAAACTGCATATTTCTGAAATTTTCTTGTTTGAAATGTTAAGGAGCCACTTACAGCTATCTCATATTAATACCAGTGTTGCTATGTTCCTGCCTTTCGTAAAGTGTTTGAAAGCTACCCACCAATTTTGTTTTTGACAGTGAGCTAAAGGAACACCAAAGGATAAAACCAATAGGAACTGCAAGAAGTGTTGAAATATGGGTGCATTTTTTATGTCAGCTAGGTCAAAAAGAAACCTGAACAGGCCCTCTGCAAAGCTAGAAGTAAAAAGATGATTCACTCTGCTTCAGCACGTGCCAGAAGCGGCTGCTCACCTGCACCAAAAGACTATGCAACACAGCACTGTATTGAATGACCTGAGTCTAAATGTTATCAGTAGAGATTTTTCTGTGGCTCATCTAATGTAATATTGACATTTCAACATGCTTGTACAGTAAAATAATTTTTTTTGGTAAGGTTTCTCTTAAAAATACCTCATAATCTTAATTAATTCACTGCTCTGTCCCAAGAGTTGGCATGTGAATGGCACAGATGTGGCAATAGTTTACAAATATAATATCTCCAGGGAAAAAACAAGCAGCATCATGGAAAGCAGAAATGGTGAAGTCTGGTTTTTAGAATTACTTCCTATGCTTCTTTTGCTGGTGTCAAATAAGCAGTGAGTTCCAACTACAGCATTTCCATGGATGGACATTTCATAACATTCCTCTTGGCAATGGATTTCTGGATGTGTTTTCGAGAGATCAAACTTTATGCTCTCAGTGAAGTTACTAAGAAAGCCATTCTCATCCAACTGGCTGCCTTTTTCTCTTTAAATTTTAGAAACTGGGCACATTAGGACTTGTTCTCTCTGTAAAATTTAATGGTGTATAATATAAACAAAAATTACAGGATGTGCAAACTCACATATGATATGTATACATAAAAAGTGATTGCATAATACTTGTGTCTTTGTGATAAAAATGAATTATGGCTTGCCAGAAGCCTGAAAAATAAGCAGATTAGGAGAAAAAGAAAATTAAACTGCTTCATCCATCCACTTTCTGGTGTTTATGTGCATAGTTCTCTGTACTGAATGAAGAAATATAGTTTCAGATTTCAAGATGTTCAAAGTTATCTAGTACATGTGGGCATATTTAGCATGTAACATAACCAGAAATATTTTAATGATGCTATAAAATGCTAACCAATAAATTATTAAGCAAAATATTTTTATGTTCTTCACTTAACACTCTGTAGCATGTTTTTTAATCATGCAAGCTGATAGAAGGTTAAAGTGTCTTTGAAACAAGTACATCTGCTCTTTAAAAGCAGAAGTTTGGTACTCCAAAGACATAATAATCTCCAGGAAGAATTTTAAGTTTTATCCTCTGTTTTACATTTAGTAATTTGACTAGTGTCTGTAAAAATCAAAATATTCTTATGATTGAGTTTTCTGTTTCTTTATTTTCCAAGGCAATTATTCACCAACCGTTCAATAGTAATGCTACAATTACCTATACAGTAAGAGAAAGGAAGAATGTCAAAGTTATATACAAACTCTGAAATATTTGGAGGAAAATCCAGATTTAGCATGAAGAGAAAAACATCAGGAAGAGAAAAATTTTGTCCTTGAATTTTCTCTTTGAAAACTGAATATGAAGCAGGCTTAAATATTGTACTTGATATATTGCATTTTATGTTTCCATTGAGCAGTTATCTTTACAGCAGTAATAAAACCAGTGAAATAAAATTAGATTATTTTAAAGCAACATCCCCAAATCAGTGAGAGATGCTAATTAGTAGTAACTAGGTATTCAGGTTTGTTTTTTCTCCTCTTGATTCTGGGTTTCCTTCATTACTTCCTTGCCTGTATTTTTTCCTAGCTTATGGAAGAGGTTGGCTCTGGTAAATACAAAATTGTTCTAGTCTGAATTGAGAGATTACTTTTAAGTTATGCCTCTGTAATTAAATATTTTTACTGATCAAATGAATAATTGAAAATCACCAACAATATTTTGTCTCTTCCCTACGAATGCCTGTAAGTCAATGAATTTGGAAGATTTTGAGAACATGAGGCATCCTTGCTGCTATTATGTACATGTGAAAGATTTTATGATATATATTTGTTTAGACAGAAGTGAAGACCAGGTGAGATACCACCCTCCTGCAGGCTTTAGCGTTTTCTTCCTAAATCTAGTACCCCGTTGCAGAGGAACAGAGAATGCTTTTCCCACCAACTTATCTGATTTTGGTGTGTCCTTGAGCACAATGGCAGTTTATTCGCCCGCTTTTTTCAGCATCTGAGATTAACAAGAGATTTAGTTGGATCATTCCAAATGGAAGCACAATGAAGAAGGGGATGAAAGCAGCCTTTGCTCTGATTCTGTAGTGCTGATCTGCCTTCAGCCCTGCTGTGTCTGCCTCACATACACTCTTGTACCCCACCTTATTGCTCGAGGAAATGTAGGTCTGGAAACCTTGCTCAGTGGGCATTTGAAATGGAGGAGAGTGGAGGCAGGTCTGGGCTGAGCACACACTGGCAGGATGAATGATTTTCCTCAATTCTAGGTTATTTTTTAATAGGGATTCTCCAGTTCTCAAGGAGTCGGTGATATATCTGAAAACTAACAGGTGATATAACCTGGACTTCAGGAAAGCATCCTTTGGCCTCTTCAGGGATCTGCCTGGTAGAGTACCATGGGATAAAGTCCTGGACGGAAGAGGAGCCCAAGAAAGCTGGATGATATTCAAGGATCATCTCCAAGCTCAGGAGTGATGCATCGCAACAAAGAGGAAGTGAGGAAAATGCCAGAAGTCCTGTGTAGATGAAAAAGAAGCTCCTGGACAAACTCAGGTGAAAAGAAAGCCTACAGGGGATAGAGGCAAGGATAAGTAGCCTGGGAGGAATGCCCAGCAATTGTCCTAGCAGCCAGGGATCAGGTTAGGAAAGCTAAAGCCCTGATAGAGCTAAATCTGGACAGAGATGTCAAGGGCAACAAGAAAAGCTTCTATAGGTATGTTGGTGAAAAAAGAAAAACTAGGAAAAATGTGGTCTCTCTCCAAAAGGAAATAGGAGCCCTGGTTACTTGACATATGGAGAAGGCTGGGGTGCTCCATGACCTTTTGCCCCAGTCTTCCCCAGCAAGTACTCCAGCCACATTGCCCAAGTCACAGAAGGTAAAGGCAGGGACTGGGAGAATATATCGAGTCCCATTGTAGGAGATCAGGTTTGAGACCATGTAAGGACCCTGAAGGTGCACAAGTCCATGGGACCCCAGTGAGATCTGTGCATCCTGAGGGAACTCAGAGCCATGAAAATGATCAGAGGGCTGGAGCAGCGCTCCCATGAAACCAGGCTGAGAGACTCGGGATTATTCAGCCTGGAGAAGAGAAGGTCCTGGGGAGACCTTATAGCAGCCTCCCAGCACATAAAGGTACTACAAGAAAGATGGGGAAGGACTTTATACAAGGACATGCAGTGACAGAATATGGGATAATGGTTTTTAGACTAAAAGAAGGTAGGTTTAGACTAGATACAAGGAATAAAGTCTTTACTGTGAAGATGGTGAAGAAACAGGTTTCTCAGAGATGTTGTATGGATGTCCCACCCCTGGAAGTGTTCACGGCCCAGTTGAATCAGACTTTGAACAACCAACCCAAAGCGTGCTGTGATACTGTGAAAACATATGAATGATAGACTTCAAAAATCCATGCTGAAAGTTAGTATTGGCTAAAGAAAAAGTCATATTAAATTATTATTTCATGACAGGAGTAATCTTTTTCTTTCCTCTACACAGTTTTCAGGTAGTTAAGTATTTGGAGGCTGTTTTTGATGAAAGAACAACTTAGGTAATTTCTTCCAGTGGTGGGGGGGGGGGGGGAGGGGGGGAAGAAAAGAGAACACTTCTGTAAACAA
>VZTX01009991.1:65481-201423 GCA_013400915.1 Pardalotus punctatus
TCTCTAAAACACCTGTTTTGGCAGATTTTGACATTTATAGTATTTTGTGACAATTTGAGAATGACTGTACTGGCCAAAAAAACTACAGATCTTAGGGTAGCAAATTATTGTCATGTAGATGCCTGATCTGGCCACAAGAGAGCATTGTAAATCCAAAGAAGGCCAATTTCAGCAAATTAAGTTCATGAGACCCAAATGTGATGCTTTTCCCCCACTGCTGACAGAAAGCTCAAGAAATTATGACTATGTTTATTGATGTTAGCACCAGACAGATAATTAATTATTTAGGGTCTTTTTCGGAGAAGTGAAAAGGTCACCTTCGTTACATATAACTTTGAAAAATACTGTGCATGATACTGCAGATCGTGAAACATTAAAATGCAAGCAGTGATTGAGAATCTCAGAGCTCATATATTTGCTTTATGTGTCCTTCCAGGTTTGAAATGTTTGCATTTCTACATTACTGAATGGTTTGTTTTAAGAAAAATATGATCAACAAACCTTACATTGCAAAAGCAGAGGCTCAGGTCTTTTCTCTTGCATCTATAAGGGAGATGAGAATTGCTGAAAAGAAGGACTGAGAGAGAGTGCAGGACATTATTTTTCAGATTCAAGAAAGAGTAGAAACCTAGTAAACAAAGGGTCAAGATCAGAAAAGCAGGAAAAAGGAAAATCAGTAAGGAGAAAGGAGAAATTAAGCTCTAGGCAGGAAATATTAAAAGGATAGGCTAGAAGGCAACATGAGAAACCTGATTTCCAGCTGTACATCCTGACAGCCTCTGTGCATGCACTGCACGTGTCTTTCTCTGCAAGATTCTCCTGCAAGCAATGACCATATTCCACACCTGTGGATGGGAGGCTGCTGTGATGGTGCAACCCCCCACCCCCATCCTTGGAGCTGATCTCAGAAGCTTCTGATAAGCCTTGACCAAACCGTCTGCACAGTGAAGCATCCCTGGACCTTGCCATTTGAGCCATGAGTTACTCCGTGATCGTACCATGAGACTTTGCATGGTAGAGGTGGGAGCAATCAGAAAGATCGGATGCCAAATCAAGGTGGGAAATGAAGGACAAGCAATTCTTTATAGCACTGGTAAACAATTTACTTGCATTCTAGCCTGGTAGTGGAACAGCACCATTGTGAATTCTAGCCTGAGTGGAATGGCACCGTTGTTACTGCACTTTGGGAAAAACGCCTAGTAGTTACCGACTTGGGTTATGGCCAGGATAGAAACTCATAGATGACCAAAGTCAATCATCTTGCGACCTTATAAACAACAGTCCTAAGAGAGGCCCTTTGAGCTCAGCTGGACTGCAGCAGGCTGTGCCAGCACCTCTCTCTGAGTTGATGCCTCTCAGACCTCACAAATTCTCAAGATTTTAACACTTGAAGAGCCATTGCTGACAATAAGGCCTAAACTTATACCTGCTCCACCCCCAACATCTCCACACTCCTCAAGGTGCCACCCTTGCCTGTTGGGAAAAAAAAAGGATTTGATGTGAGAATTTCACTGAACCCAAGAGTAATTTTTGATAGGTACTTTTACACACAGAGAAATGGGTCTATACATCATTTTACCTTTGTGTGTATGTGAATTGGTTATGCTATGAATGTTGCTATCTCAAATCTATAGTTAAGTCATTGTTATAATTATAGTAAATGCCATTAAATCACTTTGTAAATGTTAAAGTATTCAATGATTAATTACTGCTAAACCCTTTTTCACCCTTATCTACATCCATATCCTTTGCAACCTTACTCCACTTTTCATTCCTGGCTTCCATGCAAACCATCCCAAATTCCTTCTAATTTGATCTTCCTTCCTATGCTTTAACCTGTGTAGTAAGTAATAGAGTTAACCTTGCCATTGAACTCTACAAAGTTACATTTTCAGAGATTCATATTAAACACTGATTTTGCCAATGTCTTTCGTGGTGTTTCTTTAAATGACAAAAATTCTTATTCAGAACAGATGCCAGATCAGCTCTAACAGCTCTCTGTGGTTTAGCCTTGGGAAGTCCCAAACCCTTCTTCATAAATTTTTGTTAATCCTGCGTGATGAGGCTGCCAAGAGAGTCTCACCTTATTTTCTCTGCTTCCTTGGGTGTCAGTTCCAGATGTGGAGCTGTTTCTCATGTAGGATTGAAAAAAGAGCAGCACCTTTTCTCCACATTGCCTTGCAATCCCCTTCTCTAATCCCATGGGTCCGTACTGCCGTGGAGACCTATGACCATCTGCAGGATGGGGCTGTTCTCTGGGACACAAAATGTCCTGCCTAGACCTGCAGCTGAGCAGCAGACATCCGACTGGGAAAATGGAAGTCTAGCACAGTGGTGCAAGTACCTCTGATCACAGTTTGTCCAGAGATGCATCAACCATTTGGGTAGGGATAAGGGGGCATACATGGGTTGAAATACAAATGGAAAAGATTTTAAAAGTATAAAATTTTATATATTATGTCTGCCAGGTTAATTAAGTCTGTTTGAAGGGTTACCAGAGAGAAATTTCAATAAATACCTGCCAAACATTCCAGCTGCAGGGTCTTCCAGCAGCGATTCTTGCAAAATATGAGTATATAAGCAGCTTGAGAGTTTTATCCAGATACACAGAGTACAAACCTCCCAAACTCACTGAAAATAAGCAGTGAAACACAGTGTGAACAAAGGGATGGTTCTGTGACATCAAACAATTATGTCACTTTTGTAGAGATCTTTTTGAGTCATCAGAGAGACCAGATTTAAATAGCCTGTAAGTTACTTCATGGTTTATGTCTCTTCTCTGCTGGCCGGTTTTAGCCCTTTGGAAATACCTTGACAAGGAGAAATAGAAGGTATAGGACTGTAGAACTGGAGGTGAAACTGAGAGAAACAACTGTAATGATATGAAAAAGACAAGATTTTGTATTAAATTTCTTGATAATCTTTGTACCTGAATTTATAAGGAATATGAAATTAAACTTGTAATGAAATAAAACTTGCCTTTCAGGGTTGTTTACAGTGAAACCTGGTGGTGTGCAATGGGTGATAAAAAGTGAATTTTGGCTAATAAAGATGCAACATTCCGGCTCATGTGAGTGTCTGCCCCTCTCTGCATGCAAAGCTACATTTTTATGACCATAATTTAGCAAGACATGGTGGTGTGATCCTGGTGCCTCAAATATATTTCTTCTTTTAGATGCTCTCAAAATCTTGCTTGATATCCTCTTTTGTTAGAAGCTGGGCAAAATACAGAGAAATATTCCACTTGCTTTGCTCTTGTTCTTAATATATCCACAAATCAACTCTTTAATAAAGAGTTATGTTTGGTTTGGTTTTTTCTTCCTCTGTGAATTTTTTCAAATATTACTTGCTAATCGTTTTGTGAGGGAGAATTATAAATTTGGTAGCTCTCGAGACAAGAGAGCTACCAAATTTTCGTGGGGGAAAGAGACCTTGAGGAGAATCTTTAGGACAGCTGTGAATCTCTGGCTGTGTTTTTTTCTTACTGGTGCTGAGTTGCTAGGAAGCCAAGCCCCAAGGGCAGGGTGTAAACTCGGTACGCTCTGCTGAGGACAGGGTGGGGACTTGCCGTTCAAATGTGAGGTTTGTCTTGGACGGTGAGAACCTGGCATGGGTCACTGTCACTGCTCCTTTGATGGTGGAAGCCTTAGGAAAATCTCATCCTGGAAGACTGGGCCAAGGGATATGTCAAAATCCAGTTTTGTAGCAAGAAACACCAAACTCCTCCCTACTCCCCAAGGACCTGGCAAGCTCCCTGACTATAACTGTGGTGAGTAAAACTGTCAGACAGTCCTAACTACAACATTTTCTTGGATGAAAACACTGAGAACATTTGGCTTCTTGCGGTTAATCTAGGACAGAACTCAGGATTATTTGACTTCCATCATTTTGCTGTTAGATTCCAAATCTCAAGCAGTGATTCAGCTCCCAGAACACCACCCTAATTTGATACTAATCCATGAAAGGTCATTGCTAGCCTAACAATATCCTGTAATGGCAGAACAAGAATATTCAGTGGCATTTTACATGTGTTTGCTGATGTTAAACTAGCATTTTGTGACACTACAGATCTTATGCAGTGGTGAATGTTAAAACTAAGCCTTTTTTTCCCCTTAATTCTACCTCCTGATGCAAATGCAAATACAGGCTAAGAGAAATACACACCGATAACACTGAGAGGGCAATAGATGTACTGTAAATATAATGTTAGCCTAAATTTGATCTTTGACGAGATGCTATCTGATGAGACAAAACAGAAGCTCTGGGTCTTGATAACTGAGCCAGGAGGGTCTATCACAGATGAAAGCTGGGATGTCCCCAGAGCGTTAAGAATCTGGAGAAACTACTCAAAGCAGAACTGACAGGGATGTTGATTTCATGGAGGCACTGATTTTGCCACAGGCCCAAGAAGTTCCAGTTTTATGAGAAATGTCAAAAAATGTTGGGTTTAGCCTCATCCAGGCCTAGTGTTTTTGCATTTTCATCTTCACCTTTTCACTATATGACTGTGTGCTCCCTGACTAGCCCATCTTCCAAAAGACAGCCAGAAGAAATTGTGAGCAGGACTGAAAACAATTGCTGTTCTCAAGTCCATTACATGCCCAGCATGAATACTTTTCATGTTACTTATTTTCATAATGCTTGGACCATTATTTGAATTAAAGAGTAAAGCCTTTCTTGTATTCATGTTGAGAAAGTGACAGTCATTAAAATGAGCAAGTGCCTATTACCTATGAAGTAAGCCTTGGAGCAAGTCTCTCTCTGATCCAAGCATCCAAATGAAGGAGGAGATGAGAAGGGGAATGGTAATGAGAAACTGGATGGAAGTTAAAAAGCAGTTGCCTTTGGCATGTTTTTATTAATTTTTGGTTGATATGCGAAAAAGGGTTGGTGTGTTTAGTGGAGTTTTGTGCTTCACAAAATTATGATGAAAATAGAAGTAACAGTAAATAAGTGTTGAAGGAAAAAAATGCTCGGGCAATATTTATATGAAGAGTGAAAAATCAAGCAATAAATAATTTTCAAAAACAGCTGCTTTATGTACTTATCCTAATCAAAGTATCAATTAACATCCAAGTATCATGAAGCAGCACTTTGTGCTGGTGTGCGAGAAATGTTTTCTGGCTGCTCGTTAAAACCATTAGGAGAGAGGAAAAGCCCATCATGTTGGTTGTTGTACCTTTCCTAACTTTCAGCCATCAAATGTGAGGAAAAGCCAGCCTTACCCTCTGCAGGTCTCCTTGCTCCAGGCTGTCACCATGTTTATTTGAGATTTTCTTCCAAAGAGGTTTCTTCCAAGAGTTAGACCAAAGGTAAACTCTTTTCTTTAAAAAGTAAATTTAATGTGTCAGAGCCTTCTTTCTCTTTTGTCACTGTTATATTCACAAGATTCAGGTCTCTGTAGTAGATTCTGCTGTTGCATGGAAGGAAACATTAATTCTAATTGTGTTAAGGACCCCCTTGGAAACACCCTTTGAGAGTTTGCTTTTGTACTACCTATTGTAATACCACAAGACTGGAGCTTCTTAATTTCTTTCAGATTCTAAAACTCTCAGTGAGAATTTGATCAGCAGTAACCTAGTAGTCTGAGTACAAATGTACCTGCTCATCTGGCTCCAGAAGGCCTTTGCATAGCTTTATTTTCTTATTCAGACAATGATTTCCTTTGAACAAGATCCAACTTTTTTATCCTCTTTGTCTAATGCATGTGTCTTTTGCTAGTGCTTGGAAACTCTTGTAAAGGGTTTGCTCACTTAAATTCTGACAAATTTTTTTTGCAAATACAAGACATCACCTTGGTCTGTGTAGTTATATATATTAACTCTGTCAGTGCCTCTGTAGTTAAGGTTGGCAGTGTTATAGAGTCTGTGTTTACAGGCAGACATACACTGAGAGGGATGAATGACATGAAAAAAATGACGAACAAAAAAAATTGAAACCCCATTGCATACTCAATAAGCCTGCAGTTCTCCCAGTAGAAAAACTCACTTCTTTCAGGAATGTGGGATTTCATTAGATTCATAAACATTTGAATATCTTTTTGTGATTAACTGAGTTTTGGATTTGTAACCTATATACACTACATCTGTTGCAGAGATGAGGTTGACTTGAACTACAGCAGAGAAATTTTGTTGCATTACAGGAAAAAAAGGAGTACACAGACTCCTAATTTAAATATGCATTGACACTGGGTCTTATGGATAGGTTTGATTTTGAAGACTTTACAAAGGCAAATTTTACAAAAGAAAGGATCTCACAAAAAATATTAGGGATCTCAAAATGAAGACAAACCTTTTCAGTTAGAAAATAATGAGGGGCATAAAGAAATAGTACATTACGTATCACTTTCATAATGGAAACAGTAAGGTGATATTTTCTTTATCTTTATTTTTCTTGCAAATTTGGGTGTCTGAAGCTCTGTCTCCCTGTGGGGACATCTATGCAATTAGTAATTAAGGCTGAATCTACTACATATATTAGACTTCAGCTGAGCATCTGTGTAACATGGGGGTTCAGTATAGACGTTTTTGGCTGGTTGGATTCTTTGTGCAATTTCACAATTGCACACCAAAGATTCATTAACCTGTTATCATATTTAATTTAACTTCATTTAATTTTAACGTTTTAGGAGGAATTGCTTGATATTAAATATGCTGAAAGCACTATAGATTTCCTTTTCAAATTATTATCATATTTGCTGTTGAATAACTTCTGATTCCTCAGGACAGGTGCTATTACATTTCCATACCACAAAAATTTTGAATTCTCCCAAGAAACAGTCAATGAGAAAAGTTAAAAATTATGATAAAATTATTCTTTATTTTTTCTGAGATTACTAGGGATATTTGGCATAGTTTATGTTAATGAGATGTTCAAAACCTTTCCATCAAATGAACCCATATAGAACTATAGAATCATTTAGGTTTGAAAGACCCTTCAGGTCAAGTCCAACTGTACACCTAACACCTCCAAGTCTGCCATTAAACCATGTCTCTAAGCCCCAGGTCCACATCCTTCATGGCTGTGACTCAGTCACTTCCCTGAGCAATCTGTTGCAATGCTTGACAACATGTTTGGTGAAGAAATTTTTCCTAATATCCAAACTAAACCTGCCCTGGCACAACTTGAGAATGTTTCCTCTTGTCCTGTCACTTGTTACTTGTGCAGAGACTGACACCTGCTTCGCCACAGCCTCCTTTCAGGCAGTTGGAGAGAGTGATAAAGTCTCCCCCCGAGCCTCCTTTTCTGCAGGCTGAACAAACCCAGCTCTCTCAACTGCTCCCCATAAGTACTGTTTTCCTTGTTTTATATTCATAAAAATATAGCTGATTCTCAGATAAATATATTCATACTCTATGTGAGATAAATGTGGAGTCATAGGACATCAAGTATATTCGGTTAAGTGGAGGCACAACAAAATCAAAGAACAGATTTAAGTATGTTGAATTTTGTTGTAATTTAAAATGTCTTTAAAAATGCCACTAAGCAAGATACAATTTGCTGTTCTAAAAGCAGATCTTGAATTCATAACAATGATACATATGAGTAAACATTAAATAGCATTTTACAAACTGATCTGATTAGGTTTAAGGTGAAAAAGGACAGACTTCAAATTTCTGATTAATTTCATTCTTGGGATAAGTCCAGGAAAATTTGGATGCTAATTTCATAAAAAGTTTACGATAATGCACTGCTGTCCCTAATTATTTCTTTGACATTCTGCTGTCTTGGCTTCCCAAATTTCTATCTTCTATCAGTCTTGACCTTTACTACAACCTGATAATTTCCTGTATCTAAAATTTTTACTATACTTATCATGTGAGTCAGCACAGGTAAGCAGCTGGGAAAACCACAAACCCATGGCTAAAGCACAAGGAGCAAATTTATTTCCATTACCTCACTACTGGGGTATCCCTGAATCAAAACCAGGGCAGAGGTACACAAGTGGAGACACACATGATGTTGAACTCAGTCCAGGCCAGAGGATTACCAACCGGCTGTTCACACTTGTTTGTCAAGGGTTATTTCCAACTCCAAAATCACTTGAGCGTATTTACAGTCCTCCTTGCCAGTCACCCCTATGCTAAACTCCACCTTATAACCCTGTAACCAGGATATTTAGATCTGAAGGGGCCTCTGGACATCATCTAGGTCAACATCCTGCTCAAAGCAGGTCCATCTCAATTAGGTTACTAAGTATATGTACAGTTAACTATCTCTAAGGATGTTTAGATTCCCTACTGTCTCTCATCGTAAAATAAATACATAATCTAATAGGACAGCAATACTGTATTTTTTTTTATTTATTTAATTTTTTAAAGTTTGTAGTTCTAGTTTCATCCCATAGACTTAATAAGCAGCAGGAAATTTTATGTTTGCTTGTGGAGCAACTTTTTTGGTTTATCTTTAGCTAAAGAAATCATGTTCACAAAGTGCAAGCACGGTAAGTCATGTGAACCAAGTGGAGACAATGACTTCAGAAGAGCTCTTCTGAGGTCAACTAAACTGCTTTTGTTGTTGCACAAAGTTTTCTGTTAGGAAGACAATCCTGTCATGACAACCTGGTCATTCGTTGAAGTTTCTTCATCTTCTCTGTTGACTGCTTTAATGAAAAACACATCTGATTTTCTGTCATAACCTGGTAACAGTGATGACTCCTCCAAATTTGTGGTTATTTCTAGCAGGCATACATAGACCTTGGAGCTCCTCACAAAACTATAGGAAATTTGACATCTGCTAGAATAAAGAGATGATATAGATTTCTTCCTTTAGAATGTTATCTGTTGGAAAGTGATATCCCTATCTGATTCTCTCTGAAGCAACAGATTAGGGAGAAAATTCTGGGATAGGATAAGATGACAGGTAAATATAGACTTACACCAAACAGATAAATGTTTTGAATTTAGGCACAAATTGGAGATGGTTGTTTTGTGTTTTTGGGTTTTTTTGTGTTTTTTTTTTTTTAAATTCAACAAAAGAAACTTTGTTGAACAGTGGGATTTTGATTATATATTCTTATCCCAAAAATATCAGTGAGAGAGACAGCTTTTCCTTTAGTAATGTGAACTGTGCTGGGGGTCTGAAGAGTTTTTCAGGAAATCAAGTTTTTCTCTAGCGCACTTTGTTTCTGAAGAAAGTCTTTATTATATAATCCCTCAAAAAAGGGAGATCTTCTGAGTTCCTAATAGAAGTTTAGCACTTTGACTGTTAATTGAAACTCGTAAATTAGAGCCAGTGAACAAATTATGCTCTTGGTTATGCAGTATAGCCAAGCAGCCACTCAGGGCTGTTATATTTCTCACTGCTGGAGAGCACAGTAGTTTTCAATCTAAACTCAATTTAAGGGAAAATAGCAAAACTGAGAACGAACCTGAAACTTTTATGACAACATAACATGAATTTTCTGTAACATAGTATAAACGTCTCCTTCAAAAATGGCCTTTGCCCCCTGCACAAATGGATTTGTGAGGATTTATAGGTATGGTACCAAAGCAATCTTTACAAATATGTAGCTACAAACACTGTGGTTACCCTGTGGTAATTTAAACCTCACAGGCATGTTTGTACACTGCTCTTTTTTCTGGCAGTCTTGTAAGAAGGTTCAAAAGTTTTGGTGGCTTGGCAGCATGTTACTTTAATGCTGAGATCTCTTTTTTCCCACAGCCTCAGGTCTGATTAAGAGGTAAATCTTAATAGATAAAACTATAATACCCTGAAAATAATACAATCCCTCCTCAACTCTTTCCTGTTTTGATGTGATTTTTTTTTTCTTGAGTCTTTACTCCAGGTGAAACAGGTCCCAGGTTCTGTGATAATCAGCACACAAAATATAGTGAATATAATGGTAGTACATCAGGTCTGCTATCCATTCTTAACCGAAAACCAGCTTTGCATTGTGTTTATATGCTCAGGAAAATGCTACTGATGGTTCTTCATACCACATGTGACTGCTTGTGGCATCTCAAGAGAAATGGCAAGAGTAAGATGAACAGAAAAAAACACAACAGGATGGGTGCATATAAGCAGGAATGGGAAGGAACATTTGAAGACTAAATTTCCCTCATTATCTGGTGCTGTCTGAGGTTCTGTTCCATATTTGCATGAGTTGCTTTTCTCAGGTGCTCCAAGCAGTCTACAGGACACTCCACAGAAGGATGCTTTGTGATACCTGTTGTATAAATAAATATATCAAACACAAAAATATACAATTTAAGAAGACAAACAATGTACAAAATGTGAATGAGAAAAAAAAATTCATTAAAATAATAGTGGTGCAATAGGACTGCTATTAGTTTCACTTTTTAAAAATGAAGTAAGTTTTACAAAGGTATAGAATGGTCTTGCTTTACCCTATTTTTCTGCTGACTTCAGTGCAATACCCTGGGGGATAAATCCAGTTGCAATCTTTAAGCAACAAGCAACCACTCTTCATTAAAAATGAAACATCCCACTTAATAGTAGACATCAATTATCCTATGCTTTTTGTCAAAGGTAAATCAGGGGTGACATAATGGATTCAACAGTACCACTGGGGTTAAACTGTTTGGAAATTACATTTTGCCAGATCAGATTCTTCCCAGAATTTCTCATTATTAACGCATTTTTATGATCCTTAAGTTTAAATTAAACTGGCACAGAAGCTGAGTAGACTATATCATGTCCTTTAGTCTCTATGTAAACAAAGCAAATAATTTTCTAGGCATCATCTGCCTTGTTTATTTGACTGAGGAAATTATAATTTCTTTTCTGGCTTCATTTCAGTAAAGCTGATTTTCTGTGTTTGTATGACATTTTGTCATATAAGAGAAACACTTACATGCCATCTCAATGAGTCAACTTATTTCAGGGCAATTCTTAAAGATGTAGACTTACCAGATGAGACTTCTTGATGTTAAAGGCTATGATTCAATACTAATGCACAGAGTTATTTTTGCTTTTACTGGTATCTAATGGTTAAGATGAATAATAGTGTGGGACTTGAAATTAATTCTACATTTTATCAAGATTAAAGTACTATTTAAAGGTCCCAAATTGTTCCTCTCAAGAGCCAGTGGTCAATAAATCCAATAATAAATCTGAGGTGCAGGAAAGGATATGCAGGGGAACAGCTTACCTAGTTTGTACTTATGAGGGAAGATTTTCATACACAAATGACTTAATGCAGATATAATTTGGTTATATGTTTAGGATCATATTATAGAAAAAACCAGAACAGGACCTAAAAGGTTCCTTGCATTCCTCTAATTTTATCCTCAGTGGTACATTTTCCTCTATCAGTTTGAAATTATACTTTTAAGCTTCACCTCTGGTCCCCAGATCATCCATTCTAATTTAATGTTATTTTTTCATCTGGGAGACTGGAAGAATTACGTGTGTTTCAGAAGTATGGACACATAGTGTGCGAAGTTAAAATCTGTCAACCTTTCCTAAGCATGTCTTTTGTGCAGGGCAGTCTGAACTGTGCCTTGAACCACCAACCAGAGGAAGCTCAAGTCTCGCTTTTCCCAAAACAGCTGTTTTAGCACTTGTTTATTCTTCTTATTTTGCGTTTGGCTAGTTCCCTTCAGTAACAGAAGAGACCTAAGACAACCCAAAAACCAATCAGAAAAAACCAGTAGAGGGTTCCCTACAAGCCTGGTGCTAAATGTGGCTGAGCATCTTGCTGCTTCTCAACATAACAGATACACAGGGCAGTCTAGGTTCAGCGCCAAAAGAAAGCAGATGATCTGCATGAAAATCCCTGACAAGAAAAAGCGGTTATTTCTTTAGCATGGCAAGATTTGACCACAATGACACCCTGGTATCATTCACTGTCCTAAGCTTTCTGGGCATGAGGCCAGCTGTGGTTGGGTGATGATGTCTTTATGCCCTATATCTGTCATAGCTATTTGTGTCAAAGTTGTTTAATAATGGTGTTATAAACTTTTGTACTTTTCTTATATAGGAGGATTTGATTAGGTTTCCTAGATGATAATGAGTACAATAAATATATGCCTGTATTATTGCTGTGTGTATTCAAAAGCAGTAAATTGCTCATCATTATTCTATCACAAGAATGAAGTTAAAAGACTCTGCCATTAGCCAGATGATGTTTGCTATAACTTTTTAATCAAAACATATAATTTTATGGCTTATAAGTTAACTAATGGTTGTGAAGCCTGATATGAGGTTGATGCATGATCATAACACAGGTCTCAGGGAGGATCCTGTTTGATATGAAAAAAACACAGTTCAAAAATATGGCTAGCACCTTGTTTTGCATCAGTAGTAGTCACCTTTTGCTATTTCTAGAGGAAAAGATGAAGACTGATATATCTAGATTTGTACTGTGATGGTGGTTCTCCTTAATATAACCTCTTTCTCTGTAGCCTTTTTTGTACACACGGTGTGAGACCTTCAGCTGTCAACATTTCAAGAACTGACAGCTCACCTCTGATATGTCTTGGCTGCACAGCCTTGACTCAGGCTGCTGAGAAAGTTGCTAAGCTGACAAAAAGTTGTGACAAAATCTGTCAAGTCTTAAAGAATTTTAAAGACAAGGCTAATGAGGAGCCCAATAATCTGATGAGAAAAATGTGGGCCAAACAAGGGTGTAAAATCTTATAGGGAAGAAGGTGATGAGGATTCATCCAGCTGTCAGTGCAATTGGTGTGTCAGTGCCAAGTGACCTCAGCCACTCCTTGTATGGTTTTCCCTCCAGACCATCTTTGTAGCCCTGCTTTTGATGCTCTCTAACAGCTTTCGATCTTCCTTGCATTGTGGTGACCAAAACTTGGGTAAGCAAAAGAGTATGAAAATCCATTTCCTAGCTTGGAGTTCCAGATATTATCTAAATAAATGAGATCAGACCATGTTTCATTTCCTTCACTTGAAAATCAGGGAGAACATAAAGCTGAGAAAATGGAAGATTGCCGTTAGTTTTTAGAAGTGGAAGTGGGAGCCAATAGGTTGATCTATGCCTTTAAATCAATCTTCTGTTTGTTTCTTCCCAAGCTTGGATTATATTTTGTGATTTGGAACAAATTTTCACTTGTTTGCAAGTTTAGTGGTATAGAAAGGATGAATTGCCTATAATACAGGATCAATTCAGATATGGAATTGAAATAATGGAAAAGATTTTGCACTCTGGCAAATGTCAGATGAATTCAAAGAGAGCTTGACTGTAAATACCCAAGACAGGATTTTACCTTGTTTATAGAGGTGTGTGTAGCATAAGAAGTTTAACTGTTCAATGTGATAAGCTGAGAAATGGTTTCTGATTTTTCTGCTATCTTTGTTCTTTCTTTCTGGGACTTAGAAATTTTGATTCTGTATATGTATTTTCAAGTAAGCCGCACTGTTGCTGAGGTGTATGGTCTCTTCTTATATTTAAATCTGTTATTAAAATAGTTTTGTAGCAGTGCTGTCTAGTGAGATTTCTGCGTGCCTCTCTTCTTGCTGGAGGGTGAGGGCTCTGGGGCACTTGTGCTCCAGGGGACAGTGAGTGGCTGCTGAGCTGGCTGGAACACCAGATTTTACCCTGGGGGTAAATTCTCACATTATGTATTGTTTTCATTCTAAATAATAAAACTTTAAGTTTCTCTCAGGAGATAAATTTCCCAGAGAACTTTGATTTGGAAATACCAAAACCATCGTGCTAAAATGCTTTCTTCTCCCAAGTTATGTCCAAATGCTTAATCTTGGTAATGCCTGCTGTAACAACACTAGCTCCAAATTTCCCTCTATAGCATAAGATTTAAGATTCTAGATAGAACTGTAGAGAGAAATCAATAGTAAACACTCTGTTTTGAGTTTGAATGTCTAATAATTTGCCACCTGAAACATACTCAAAATGAACACTGTTTTTTTACCAAACAACATTTTGAAATAGACAGCTGTGCTATATAAATAAACATTTAAACAGTTATGTTTGTTATTTCTGAATTTCAGCCTCATATTACTCAAGTCAGCACAATGAAAAGCTCTATTATTTCATCATGCAAGGGTCAGTACTAGCTGCTGTTTTTGCTTGATATTGAAATTTTTTTTTTAAATAAGAAACTCAATCCTAAATAAAATCACAACTCAGTATCCTTAAAATACTAGAATGATTACAAATGTCCTGTAAGTGATGCACAGAAACAGGACAAAGTTCACTGTAGGTCACACCTGCCACCAAGCTTAATATTTGCATCATGATGCTTTTCTGCTCCCAAGGCTCACTTTTGTTGTAATTTTTTTTTTTTATTATTTTTTTATGTCAAGGCTGGTTCATCATAAAAAGAACAGCTGCTCTTTGTCACCCCTAATCTTTCCAAGGTGATTTAGATTGTTGAGGGTTTTTTAAAAAAAAAACCAGCATATAAGAGACAACTGTCCTATGTACTAAGGGACCTGAGATTTTTTCTGTCCCTTCTGTTCCTTAATGGATATTCTCCAAACAACCCCTGGTGAGCAATCTCTGCTCTCTCAGAACTGAGCAGGTTCAGCCAAGTACCTCTGATTGTGTTTATAACATAGATTGTAACTGCAGGAAAAGTAAATAAAAACAAATAAGCACACACAAGCATAAGCACAAGTTTTATCAGCTTGAAGATAAGAGAGTTGGTGATGAACATTTCATTAATGCTAATAAGAAGAGTGCAAATACATTGCCAGTGTTATGCTGAAAGTCATTGCTTTGCAGTCTAACAACATTAATTTCAAAATTGATCAGCACACTACAAGACTCAGATTACATCTTGCTTAAAATAACAAAAAATTATGTCATTGCTTAAATTTTCTTACCCCAATTATTTTGGGCTTGTTAAAAATTATGATAGAAATTGAAAGGGAAAAACGCTTTGGAGAGCCAAAACGATGAGAGGGAAATGTAGTTCAGTGTTTTCCTTAATGAGAAGGTAACGTAGTTGAGTCTTTTTCTTACACGTTGAAATACAAGAAATCTTAACATTAATGCCAGTATGCAAATAATATCAAATACAAACTCTTGGCAAACTTCAGCTGCAATTTCTCACAAGAAAAGACTGTAAAATCAGAATCAGTGGTACAATACAAAGTGCACAGATTAGTATCATTTTTAAATTACACTAAGCAGTACAAATACAGAGAGCAAATTCTGCAGTATTATAGAGTGACTTTACACTGAATGATGATGGCAGTGAACAGCACCCCTGGGCCAGCATTTTGTGCATTGGTGATGGTCTTGCCACTCCAGAAGCAGGACACTATGCTGCCTGTGTCTGAGAGACAGATGCCAGTACTTAGTAAAATTCTGTGTGGGGCACAGTAAGGACAAAACAGGAAAAACTGTGGCAGGTACAAAAGCCTTTATATGGCATCAAATTTTAAATAACCATGGGCTGGTACTTAAGAGAGTGGTAACTTACCTTTATAAGACCCCACAGCCTCAAGTTTTCCATGGGGGTGTAGTAAGGAATCAAAGCCTTTTTCTGTTAAGTTTACATACAAAGTAGATAATATGAAGCCATTAATTCACCTGTAATGACATGTATTGATTTCCTATTTTAAACCAGTAAATCAATTGCAAAACTTTATTGATCTGTTTATTACCCAAGAGCACTTAGAGTAATAAAAATAGTCAGCAATATTTAATTTTGTTAAAACATTATAAAAGCAGAAAGTATCTGTTGAAATTCATGTACCGCAGATTCTGGAAAATGTCCGGTTGGGAAAATGAACTGTAGTACTTCCTTGAAGACCAGACACTCAGTCACAGAAATGTCTAAGTAAATTCCCTGGCTGTAAATTGGTGGGTCTAAGAGTATGCCTGTGTCTTCCTTTGTGTTTGTACATGGACAAGTTAATAGGAAGACATAGCTCGTATCAGATCTTGCAGAGTGAGTTTGTGATCCTGTTAGCCTTGTTTCTGTCCTTGAGGTGTGCATGCTATCATGGTGTTGGTATGGATCCAGAGGGAGTGCTTTCCATGAGGGAAAATGGTAGCAGCAGGGTTGCTTTTGTAACTATGGTTGAGATACAGCCCCTTTTTTACATGCTGTGAGCACATAATTTTTTGTGACTTCTAGGATTTGTGCCTTGTGTAGAAACTGACTCCATAACTATTCAGGTTAATGATACAGGACGAGGAAACTAGCTCAAGAATCATCACATAACTGCAGCACGTTGTTGAAACAAACGGAAAAAAAGTTGTTATCATGCTTCCTGGCATAGCTTCAGTCCAGGGCAAGTAATCTTTCCCCCACAATTCCTGGCATGGTGTTGGGGCTGGCATAGACCAGGGTTTCTGTCCACAGGTCAGAGTAAGTGAAGCAGCCTGGTCTGGAAAGCAGAAAGTATATCCACATGGTTAGAAAGCATGCTCTGACCCTGACCTTTCCCAGAAACCAGACCGTGCTCTATGAGTTTATAGATATGCAGCCAATGATCTCATTCTACTCACCAGCTCACCTTAAATGACATGCCCTCTTCAACAGGTCATGCATATGAAACAGGCTCACTCTTTTCTCACTGATATCAATCGAGCCTTTGAGAAGAGGAGCTAAGAACCTGATACAAACTTGGGCAGGAGAAGGAGCAAGAACAAATACTAATGAACATGCTCTGGCTCTAATTTTCTCTGGTCTGCAGTAGGGGAGAGATGGTAGGGGAAGATTGTTCCTCAGCAGCTCACCTGTACATCAAAGACAAGAACATTAAAAAGCCTCATTATAATCAGATGAGATAATGGGTAAAAGGTAAAGCAATAGTATTTTGGTATGGACTGAAGTTAATAACTCAGCTAGTGCTGTGAGTCATTACACACAATCAACCCAACTCTGTCCCCTTTCCTGGATTTTCAAGAAAAAAAGCATTATAAAAGACTTCCCTAAATGCTAAGTATATATTTGCGCATGCATATACACCTAATTTAATAATAACATAAATACTGGGGAGATCTACACTAGATGTTTCATAAACAGTTGATGTTAGTGGGTCACAGTTACTCTTAATATAATGTTCCTGGCATGTCCTTCTATGAAATAGTGCGCAGATAATCTTCATGCTTTAAAAAAACCCAGTTGAGACTGGTTTATGGTGACGAATATCTTACTTGGTGATGTATCTTGATGCAAAGATAATTTATGTGCATGGCAGTGACAAGAGATTTTGAACAGAAAACCCTCTATTATAATGTCATCAATTAATTTGTTGACATGTTAGAACTATTTCAATGGCACAGAAGAATGTGCCAGGACATCCTGTTTACAAAATAGCACCTACACAACATGCAAAATCTGATTCTTACTGGTTTTGCAAAAGGTGTTCTGTGAGTGACCTGCAAAATATAAAGGAGAGTGTATTAAATGTCTAACACAAGTTAATTTGTGAACAGAGAAAAGCTGAATCTGGATTATTAAACACTCAATAGAAACTGATAATTTCCATTAAAAAACCCTTTGAAGAAGGTAATGAACTGGACATGGTGACTATGGCACTATGCATTAATACAGGATTTATTTTTGCTTTCAAGACATCTTTGACAACACTAGAAATTACTAGCACAAAATAGTCTGCCTTTGCCCATCTCACTGTGCAGTTAGGACAAACAATTTAAGATGACCTATTGAATCACTGGGTTCTATAGCTGTGGATGAGAAAAACAGGGTCATTGCCAAAGATGCTGCACTCCATCATGTGGCAGTGATCAGCCAGTCATTACAGAAAGCTGCTTGTGGATTTTTTCTTGTTTGCCTCTGCCACAGCTTTTTCTTACATTTCAGCCTGGCTTTAATTGTCAGCTTCAAATAACAACATGTAAACAATCATCTCTGTGGATGATTAACCCTATCCTTCACCTTTCCCATTTGGACAGATATGGGCAGAGTCCTAATCCTAGACTCTGGCAGAGCTGTGATTAAAAGGAAAACTAAGGGTGACTAGGTTCCAGTACTGCAGAGTTACAGATGGATTTTTATATAGATACATGAATACTGTACATACAGGATGAAGAAATGTGCATTAAACTGTAATTACACTTACTGAAATGGAATTGGTTTCAGGAAATAGATAAATTATAAGAGGTAAGGGTTGTTCCCCCTGAGTACTAAAGAAATATAATATGTAAAAGCATACTTCATATCTACAGGAGCATCTTAGCATGGGGAATAACAGAACACTGGTCTGGAAGGGATTCAAAAAGGTCAGTTAGACTATGCCCTGCTCCAAGGCAGAATAAGCTCTATGTAAATCATCTCTGACAGATGGCTGTGTTATGTCCTGCTCAAAAAAACCCTGGTGAGGCAGACACTATAGCTCCCTGGGCAGTCTTCATTACTCAATGATCTTGCCATTAGAGAGTTTATCTCTGGCTGCAGTGTAACAGCCTTCTTCTTTTCCTGTTGTTGCTTGATAGAGATAAAAAAAAAAAAAAGTTTATTCCAATTCTCTTTGCAACAAGCATGTGCTGCAGAAGAGCAGTACACTCTCAGGGAGTGCTCTACGTATGGAGACTGTGACATGGGCCATACTGTTTTCCCACTTCTAGCAAAGTTGGGAGGCCTGTTTAATTAAACTTATGTAATCAGTTATCTGTCTTTACAGCTTCCTTAACAGAAAGGTAAAGTGTTCATTTAAATCTTGCTGGCATCTCCACACCACCTTTCCCTGTGGGTGCTTTTAGCTATGATCACCCAACAGGTGCACACAAATACTCTGTAGTCCCTCTGCCTTGGCCACAGTCTGGGCGTTCACTAGCTGTGTGTGACGGATCAGGTTAGCAGGACACGGTCACTGAGCCTGCTGGGTTGTGTGTCAGCTCATAAAGCAACCAGAGCAAACTCACACCCTTCCAGAGCTACCTTTTTTAGTGCTAAAAGACTGTCTGCTTAGGGAGGTTAGTGGAAGTCAAGTCAGGATGCAGGGATAGCAGCTAGGAGCTGCTCCATAAGAAATGTCTGTGCAGGACAAGTGCACAGGACATCAGGAACAAAGGAACAGATTGACTAATTAAAATACTTCTCCCTGTTTTCCTGACCCAATTAGGGAGCTCTGTGTATTGGGTACCAGCATGGAAGTCAGACCACCCTGTGCCTTGGGTGGCCTGGCAGGAGCTCAGCTGCAATGTGATGCAGAAGAGACACAGCAGCCGCACAAGGCTGTACGCGGAGACAGCCTGGTGCCTAGAGGGGCCTGTTAGCTGCAGAGCCTTGCACAGAAGTAAGGCCAATGGCCCTGACTCCTGAGAAGAAGATCTAGATCTTGGATATGAGGTGCTGTTTGTTGTTGAGTCAATGCACGAGTGGGTTCATAAAGGAACAGGGCCTCCAGGAGCAGGATGTGTGAGGGTCTCAGTGCAGAGAAAGCAATGTCCTCTAATTCCATACACTCCTTTACTTCTCAAAAATGTAATTTCCCATGTTAGCCCCAGAAATACTTTTGTGCGATGCAGCTGACTTGACATTCAATACGGGACAAATTATTTCAGTCTTAATGTACAGTGTGGAGAAAGTGAAACATGAAACCTAGCATACTGATGTCCCCATGTAGATGTACCCACACAGGTAAAAGTAGAATTTAGTTCAAACATGCTTATCTTTCACCTGACATTTTATCTTTCCTCTTTTCTGTTGTTTCCTCTTTTCTGTTGTTTTCTAACCTCAGTTTCTACAATGGAGGGTAATGGTTCAATATCTTTCATACTGGACTGAAATTTGAGAGTTTACCTTTCCTTAATACTAAAGGTAAACTAGAAAATTAGAAAAGTACACAAATTTAGGTTTAATACCTTCTCTAATCTAAGATTAATCTTAATCTTCATCCTTTATAGCATATATAAATCATAAAAACATGTGCTGGCACAAGATAAATTTAAGAACAAGAAATACTGCTGACTGGTTGAGTCAGCAGGTTTTGTCCCAACAATTAATTTTCTAGCGTTTATGCTTGTGTCCACATTAAAACAGCAAACACATTACTCTGCCAAAGAATCACCTTCCCCACTTACTGAACAAAATCATGTAATGAGCTAGGCAGAACTGTGAGACATACACTCATTTCTTACAGAACCTTAGTATCTCCTGGCATGTCTATATGTAAGAAAAACATTCCTGATGAAAACTTGCCTTTAAATACATCTTTCTTCTCTTTGATATGAGGGCATAAGGCTGAGAAAGAAGAGTGAGGGTTTTTCTTAATTTTCTGTAAAGTACTTTGTTTTCCTCTGGCAACTTGCTGATTTCAGCCTTATGGTAAATGTCTTAAATGTTACTTGTACTTATGAATAACTAAATTATATATATGTATGTGTGACTTTTCAGCATTTAGTTTTAGGGTGGAGTGCCTGTGTTAGAATACATAAATACAGAGAGAGTACATTAAGAGAAAATTTTGTTTCTAAATACAGTATTCTAAAAAGACTTGCATATGCACATAGGGATGATGGAAATGGGAAAGTTTTCATACAACAGAAAACAAGGTCAGGACAGAACTCTCCCAGTGTTTCCAGCAGCAGAGATGTATTCTTTCTCAGCTTTAAATCCAATATCAACAAACTTGGTTAAGCCATTAAAATCCACAGAGGTTTGGTATTCTTCATGTTGCTAGGAATCCCAGAATGTACACATTTTTAAAACAATGTTTTTGAGACATATCCCACTGGTTTCCTGTGAAAAATACATTAAGAAGACTAAAATAGAGAAAAAAGCCTAAACTATGGCTTCCAGCCACAGAGACAAAGAACCTTGCATGAGGCAGAATGTAATTAGGAATTTGCAATACAATGATGCTTAATACCTTCCCAATCTGCAGGCTAATCAGGATGGTGCAGATCATTTATTCTGCAGCCTCATGCAGCCTATAATTGTTACCTTTGGGCAACCTTGTCCAGTCTGCAATGGCTCCTTTTCTCACTGGTCTTTAGGGACATGGCTGTTGAATCGAGGAATAGTCTGAATTCTGAAATTGTAAATGTGACCTTGGCTCTCTGTTTGAGGGTAAATACACCTTTTAGTCAAGACTACAATGATGTATTGCATTCTGGGTTTTAATATTTATAAAACCCTTAGACAAAAGGTGCTGCATATTGCAAATTACAGTTATAAGACTTTGCCCTGAAGTCTTCTTATTTTTTTCAGTTAACCTGATCAAGGGGATTTTAGTTGAATTTGCATTTGGTCTGTATATGATTATTAATACATGCCAAGAGAAATATTCTAGCTAGTTTTGCCTATTTTCAGGAGACTTTAAACTGTTCTAACTGTATTAAAGAAGGCAAAATCAGAATAATTCATTTTCTTCAGAGTTGTGTTGAGGTCCAGAAGCATGTTATCTTAATACACATTAAAATTCCTTGCTTATACATTAAATCAGAATATAGAGAGTTTATAGCCAATAAAAAAAAAAGAGATTGGATAGAAAATGCTTTAGATATGACTCATGATCATGAGTGTTCTGTTCAGAAATCTGAACTTGGGTTTGCCTAAGTGTCAGAGGATGTTGCTTGCTCGTAGGA
The DNA here is from genome assembly GCA_013400915.1 of Pardalotus punctatus. Lineage (NCBI taxonomy): Eukaryota > Metazoa > Chordata > Aves > Passeriformes > Pardalotidae > Pardalotus > Pardalotus punctatus. Next base: position 86,933 of record VZTX01009991.1, read on the forward strand.
TTCAACTTTCGATGTTTTCCTCTTGCTGTTTTCACTGTATTCCTTTGGGTTACCTTTGCCCTACAAAAGGCTCTTGGTTACTACATGCTGTAGTATACGTGAACAGCAAATTAAAAGGAGAGAAACACATATACAGCACAACAGTCTATTTTAGTACCCAGTGAAACTGGGCTAAAGGTTACAGTTGGTTAGCAAATATTTTGGCAGCATATATAAAGGAGCAAAAGGAAATCCAGAGTGCTGAGCTTTGCATTATCAAAGGATTTTCAATCTGTATTAATTTTTAAACACCATAAATTGCTTGGCTTCAACATATAGGTGTAAAATATCATGCATAATATTTTTTAATATGAACTTTTGAAACAAGACGTTGCTGACACAGATCTTTTGAATACAACTCTACCGTTTCATATCTTAAGTGAAGAAAATTTACTTTTGAGCTATTTCATATCAAGGCAGCTGAACACTTTGGTTAGAAATATATAATAGAATGAACCAGTTTATTCCTGTTTCTCCTCCTACTTGTAGTTCAGCAGAAGCAGGATAATATTCTTACATGGCTTGATTTTACTGACTGGTTATCTTAAATTACCCTACTTGAATAACACCCACAGGGTTTAATTCACAGAAATGTAAATGAAAAAAAGCAGACAGTTGGGCAGATATGGTTTGGTGTGCAGAAAATGGCAGTTTTAGCAGAAGGACCACGAGTTCCCTCTCCACACGAGCATCAACAACATCCGAGTTGAAAACTGTCCCCTAATCTGACAGCGTGAGTACAACCTCATGTATGACTCAGTCTGAAGTGCAAAGCTTTGCCACCATGGATGAGTAAGCCTTGAGCTGGCCTTGTACTCTGTGCTGACAGTCCTGCCAAGGCAGGCCTTTAGTTCTGCGTGTCTCATGGCATTGGAAGACCTTTCATCCTGCTGGCCTTGCAAAGCCAGGCTCGAGGCATCTCTGAGCCTGGCAGCCCATCTCATGCTCAGCCTATGGGGTGGAATATTTCACTGCAAGTGAATTATATAAGAATTTGCAATAGCTTATGGAAGGCGTACTCATTCTTCGTTTGATATTCACTGGAGACTGGGTTTCAGTCAAGTTTTCCTTAAAGAGTACTATGTAGAGATTACTCACAGAAAGCTGGGCAGATAGTAGAACTTTGTTTATTTCTGAAGAACAGGGATTTTCAGGGTAAAGTCAGTGTTGTTTCCTGTTTCTCAGAATTCTAGCGGACTTTGAGCAGCACAGTATGTAACTTGGCATGCTGGGCTTCCAGACGCTCTAATGCATATTTGCTCTGGTTCTTCCAGCGATCCTCTGTATCTCACTTACTTGATGCTGGGAAGAGAGGCAGGAGAGGTTACAGCTGAAAAGTACATGATGTTGTTTTGAACACATTTTTGGAAGATGGAGCAATATTGTGAACTTCGTAACCACTTCAGTCTCTCCAACTGACTTAACGCCAGGGACTGACAGCAGCGGTCCTTGATGCAACAGAAACAGCATTTGAGGTTTTGCTCGAAATAAAATAAAAGTATTTTCCACAAGAAGTTATAAGCTATTTAAAATGTAAGTCAGTTCACCTTCTAAACAGCTTTTCTCATAATTACATCATGTACTATTCAGCCACCCCATAAAACATAAGACAACTGCAGAAGGGATTGCTGTGAGACTGAATAAATAGAATCTATAGGTCAAACTACACAGAAGACATATGCTACAGGATACTTCAACATGAACTCAGCAGGTATTTTTTTCCACATCTGTCTTTGAAAGTTACTTCCCTAAAGAGGCTCAGCACAGATTCTGTACCTAGTTATTGTCATCACCAACTTTTGAACCTTGCTTTCCTGAATTCTAAACATGAGCAGTGAAAAATACTTCTCAACAGCACATCCATGATGGTTTCAAAGCAAGGCATGGCCACAAATGGTTTTCCCTAAAGATCTATCTGTTTGTGGCAGCAGGTCATACAATTGTTTTTTTCATTCTTTATATAATTTTAAATTAATTTAGCAGGATATTCATGGATTTGACAGGTGAAACTTAGTTCCAGGACTTTCTTCGAATGGGGTGCACAGAGAATAACCAAAGAAACCCAAATATTGGTGTAAAAACATATTTCCCCTCAAAATTGGTTGAAAATGCCAGTCTTTTCCCTGCATCTGTAGCAAAAATAAATATGCTTATCAGAAAAATGGTGCATAAATAGTTGAACAGAAAATTATCTGAAACATCACCTACTGTAGGGTGGTCCTAGCAAGGGATTTTGACTTTTGAGGACTACAACAAAGTCTTGCTTTTTATCTCACAGTACTAAAACCAGTACCAAGTAGGTACAAAGGATCAAATTTCAAAAGATATAGTTTTGAGGGTTCAAAACCCTTGTGAGGACAGTGTAAGTTTAAAACTTTCCACATAGAGGCTAACTTGGAGTTATAGTGGTATAGAGGGACTGCCACACAGAAGCACTAAGTTCATATGTATACTTTATGAGATTAATCAAATGGCACAAAAGATGCCTTGCTGTGCTGAGCACGAGAGTTAGAGAAAAAAATGTACAACACAAACTCCTTCCTGTGCCCTTGGAGTCCTACATGTCCCAGCAGAGAAGCTGATGGTGCAGCACATGTTCCCTGGAGTGTAAAGCCTGCAGTGGTATTGGGCTGGCTTACAGCAGAGGGAAGAGCATTCTGGTGGGGTTTCTATGAAAATAGCAAAGAGATTCTGGCCCTTGGAAACTTTTTTTCATGCAAGATGACCATAATTAACCTGTTGCATTAGAACTCAGCCAGAATATGTTGCTCTTTTAAAGTAAATAAATTCCGTTAAAATCTGCTGCTGCTCTAGTTGATGTGATTACTACAATAAGAAAGGATTCTTTCTTGAGTATCAGCTTTACTAGAACTCTGCATGAGCTTAGCAATTAACAGTGACCAAAAGTAAGGAAAGATGTCATTCTGGATGACTTCGACTATAAAATGGAAAACTGAGATTACAGGAAAATGTAGGCAGGTTGGCAAAAAAAGTGGCAGGGTCTCCCTCTTTTGCTGCCTTCAAAGTGAGATCAAGTGCCTCCTGAAAGATATTATTCAGCCAGAGAGGTCTTTGGGCTCAACAGAGGCCAGTATCTTCTGGCTGCTGTTGTACAGAAGCTTGAATGGGTTTATTTACTAGTCCCTAAACTCAACAAAACTATGAAACACAAGAGGAAGGGCTCCAGCCCAATAGATATGGGCTGTATGAGCTCAAAGAAAGGAAAGGGAAAGCAAAGACAGCAATGAGGAGAGGAAAGAGATAGGGCATTTCCAGTCTTATAAATCAGAAGTGAATCCCTTGTTGACAGCAGTTTTACATCGATGTAACAGCAGGACAAGACTTATATGCAGCTGTGTTACAAAAGCCTTGCAAGGGAAAGTATAGTGTTTCTCAAACCTGAGGCTCTCCAGAAGCTTTGAGGAAAAAAAAAAAAAGTAAAAAAGGGATAATATGCATCTATAAAGGATTTTTTAGCTTTCATAGTATGTGAGGCAACTTAGCATATTTTTGGATGTGTACAGGTAACAGTGTTGCATTTGTGTTCTTCCCAGTATCACATGCTCTGTGAGTAAATTTTTTTCCTGCTGCTGGTAGCTTATAAAACATTGATAGTAAGATATGTGAGTAGTGCCATAAATACTGCAAAAAAGGATTGTAGTGCATGTTGCAAAGAACCAATAAACAGCCAACAATGTATGGGTAAATGTGAAATGACTGGCTGCTCTTCAACAGTGCTCTAGGAAAATTGTGATTTTCAGTTACGATCTGTTCAGTCAAATTAAACTCTGATGACTGCCTCAAGATGTTCATTTATCACCCAAAATAAATCAAACTGAGAGAACAGGCAACAATACATGATTGTATTCAAAGGCAATGCATCAGCACCTATGGGTAGAATTTCTAGCAGTAGTCAGATAAAAGTGGCTGGAAATAAGAATACAACAATAGATCACATCAGGACAGGATATTTAGAATCTCAGCTTGGTTCATAAATATAAAATAATGAGCTACTGCTTTCATAGTCTTACCTGTCAAATTGTATTAAAAAACTTGAAAAAATATTATTGTCACCAGTTATAGCTGAAGATTTGGTAAAAAATTTTAAATAGATTGTATTGAAATGGGTACACCTGTTTTTTTTAATTTATACAGACCTGAAAACAAGAAAAAGAAAGATAATAGAGTACATGATGCTATTTTTAGATTTTCTACCTGTAGCAGATGTGCGCATGGCTCAGTCTTGTGTGCATGCTTTGCCTGTGGGTTCTCTGCTCACGAGATTATATTAATCACTGGGCTTGCCCAGGGAATATTGGGCAGGGAAAAATGTCATTGTGACACCCTACACAGCACAGCTGAGTGTGCTATTCTCTCTGAATACAGCAAAGATGTCCAGGATGGTGTAGACTTTCACCAGACAGGAAGATAGCAGGTGGTGGTGGCCTGCAGACTTTCATTACATCCACAGCCACAACAGATTTACTAACACCAGACTGCTGGGCCATGGATCCAAAGGAGTCTGGCAGAAAGAACTTTCAAGACAAAATTCCCGTACATTTCTAGACTTGGAAAACGGAAAGTGAAGGAAGTGTGATACCTCTCCAGCACTGAGCAGTTTTTGAGACAGACCCATGAAGGCAGTCTTTCGTATCCAGAAATTAGCACCACGTGAATGTAAATCACCAGGAGGGGCTCATGATGCATATCGAAAAATATCAAGACTTGGCAAAACTGAGTTTGATGGTGGCCCCTGCCATGCTTTTAGTGTATCAGAAAATCACGGAGATTTGTTTGGTGCTGGCACAACTTCTGAAGATCACAGTGAAGGAAATCTGGTAGCCGAATGGCCTTCAGAAACCATCTGGGGGATGCCACTGGCCTTGAATCTGGAGACACCTGGAGCTTTTTGCCACCTCTATTGTCCTTTGTCAATCTCACAAGCTGTAGTTTGCTGTAACAGAGTGATCAGATGCTGTAAGGGAGCAGCAGGCAGTGATCTTACAGGCCCTGGAGTCCTGTGCAGGAGCAAGAGACATCTTTCAAAAGAGACTGAAGATCTTGCATGATTGCAGTCAGAGCCTTGAGGACTTCATCCTTGTCAAAGCAGGAACACCCCTGTGGCAAACTAAGGGGACTGCAGACACAGACAAGGCACTGCAGCCTGGGGCCTCCTTACTATGGTCCTGGGAACGGTGCTGACAGGGGTTTATTTTGTCTGCTTGTCTTGCAGCTCTGCAGATCCATGAAAGGAACAGTTAAACTGGCAAATATCTGCCCGTGCCAGATTTCCACATAGCTTAGATATGCATGTATATAAAAGGCCAGTGCTAATGGTGCACTTTCAAACTTTATTACAGTATTCCTGAGGTTCAAATACTTGCTTTCAGATCTTCCATTCTGTAAAAAATAATTAAAAAAAAAAAAAGTAAAATATATGAGTGCTTTCAGCTTCCTATTAAGATGGTTCCTTTTTCCTCTTACAAACCAAAAACAACAAAAATTACTTTAGTGATCCTTTGGCAAGATGCAAAATTACAGAAGATGGAATTTGGAGCCATAAGGCAGCCATGAGATGCTCCTTTCCAAGCTGAGCCTGCTGCCAGTGCAAAGAACAGGGCGAGCCAGATTTCATTTACTACCTGGAATAGTACAGCAGGGAAACCAGAGGGAGAGGAGTTCACTCCCTGGGAACACAGCTCCTTCACAGGCACTCTGGTGCGTTTGAGGTGTTGCCAGGGCCACCCTGGTGGTTCCTGGGAGCCCTTCTGCTTGGGCAGACACCTGACCCAGTTCAGTCTTCTGGGTTTGAGCTCCAGTGTTTGTAGTGAGGGGGTGACAGGGCCAAATTACACTATTTACTCCTGATTTCTAAACTTACTTAACTGTGATACAAATGAAAGGGTTGACACGGATTAAGTGCTTGAGTTTAAACAATTCATTTGAGAGACCTTAAATAAATAAGTCAGGGGAAAGGAGAGAGTGCTTTAAAATTACTAAACACTATCCATTTCAGAACTATCAAAGTTCCTATCAATTCCAAAACTATAAAATCACTTACACTTTAACATAAATTTCTATTAGAACAATATTTTGCAACTATATTTTGTGATAAAATTGTGAAATTCTGCAGTAAGACTTTCTGATCTTCCTTTTGCTAATTTTTTTGCACTTCTGGCAAATTAAAGAAGTCATTATGGTGTAATAGAAAAGGATATAATTTTGGACTGGGTTACAATTAAAATTAAAGAAGTTAATGAACTGTATCTGAATCACTGCTTTTACACTCAGAAATGTTGTTTGGTTCAGATGATATGTCTCTATTATAAGGACTATAAAAAAAACTATAAAACTGTATCTCTGATATACAGACAAAATCACAGTAAGTATGTGCAAAATGTGAGTGTCCGAGCATAGGACTTGTTCTTGTTGGCTTTCAATTTACTGCTGAGTAGCTGCCTCTACTCTATCTGCCTGTTTTGATTGACGCACAACCATCTTGTCCACATATGCCTGAAATTCTGCATATTGCAAATTGTGCATAGAAGAATATGCCTAAAGATTTAAACCATCGAATCTGAGCTGCACTTATTTGTGAATATTTTCTTTAAAGAGCTAATTAGGGAAAAAAAAACCTTTATAAAAATATTACAGGTTTTAGGGAATAAAATAAAAAAAAGGTGGGTTTTTCAGAATTAATCTCTCCAACAATATTAATGAAAAAATTTTTAACTTCAGGTGTTTGGTATCCCTGGGTCACTCAGATGAGATTACAGGGATAGAGCTCTGTTGTTAAACCAAAAAGTAGCTGAGCCCAGATCATCCAAAGTATTTAGAAATAGTTGTCTTGTATTCTGTTCAGGCACTGGTCCTTCCAAAGGCTGACAGCACCAAGCTGGTGAATTACAGAACAGATGTGCGAGACCTGAAGCCAACGCTGAGCAAAATGACTTTGCTCTGGCAGCTTGCCTGACTTTAACCTTGCTGAGCATGACCCAGCTCCAATACCAAAGCTCTTTCAGACACACAGAACTACTTTCTCCCAAAGGTGACTTATAAGAAAACCATAGGTATAACAGCAACATGTTCTTTTTAACAGTTATTTCTCAAACTGCAGGCCAGTACCTTTTTGGCAGTCCTGAAAGGGCTTGAAGTGGTTTGGTCAAATATCATGTGGCAGCAGTTCTCTCTCGAGTTAGCAGCAGCTGCTGCATTAACGAGTGAAAACAGCCTAAGACCGTGGTTGCAGGATTGATAACCACCTCAAATTGCTGACAGCTGTTCATTTTCTCCAAGGTGAAAAAGTGAATATGAAGACTTGTAGCCAATTATAAGCCCTTCTCGAATGATACGGAGGATCTAAGGTGCTGGAAAGTCTAATTGGAGGAAAGTGAGATAAATCAAGTGGAGGTGACATTTTCAGATTTGCATAAACTAGTCCTAGATATTTCAAAATTCTCTTGCTGAGTTCAAACAATCTATTCTCTGCATTTGTTCTGACAATGATATGTGAAATTAATCCAGCATTTCTCCTACCTTCTTTTGCTCTCACTTTTCTTTGGTTATACCCACTTTGAGTGGGTTGTTATGTTAATTCTCTAAATCTTACCACAAGACAGACACCAGTCCTGTATCATGTCCTCTAAAATATTTTCAAGTATTTAACCATCAACAATTTTTTTCCAGTTTTATTGGAGTAACTGTTTCACCTTCTTGCTCTGTTTCATTATAAAGATGATGTGTTCATTATTTCATTGTTATTGTTGATGCTAAAATACTAATTACTAAAATAAAATACTTTGTGCAGCTTTGGTATATAAGCAGTTTTAGTGGTCTCCTATTTTTGGTCTTCTATAACTTGCTTTTCTCAAAAAAAACTCTTCAAAGGAAGTAGATTGTATTGTCACAGATGTGAAATATTAAACAGGAGGAGGAATGGAGGGAACAAATTAACAATAATCATAACCTGTGATCACATACACTATTATTTAGTGTCCCTTTCAGTTACTGCAATTCCAGTATTCTGCCAAAAGTCAAATTTCACATAGACCGTGAAATACTTTCCATTAAAAATTTATAAAGGATCTGTTGGACTTGAATTCACTTGAGAAACTTACAAGTATCTTAATTTAACAGCAATGCAAGCAAGAGGGAGGAAAAACCTGAATTTAAACAGGATGAGGGAAATGGGCCATGCACTTTCTGTCTGATCAGACTCCTCATAGGTAAGACTGACCCTTGTAAGACTATTTTACAACTTTTGTACTTCAGTAGTATGAAGATAAATGAAAAATTGCCTATTGCTGTTTTCACCGGTAAATCAGAAAGTAAATAACTCAACCCTTGACAACAGATCTAGTGATAAGAAGCAGAACAGTGACCAAATGAAAATAAATATAAAAACTTAATTAAACTGTACAAAACTTTGACTGCACTATTGACTGTAATCTTTATACCCTTGTCTAAGTTTGCTTTTTCAATACTGGCATTTGCTAGGAAAACCTACTATGAACCCAGCCAATAAAATCATACTACAAGTATACTTGTGTTCCTGAAATTACAAGGCTGCATGGAGACCTCAGTTCTCATTTGTCTGAAAGAAATGGAATAAACTTCTGCAAGTCTGGGAATTATTCAAACGATAAGAATTAAGTGAAAGTCAAGGACTTAGGTGTTTTGTGTCAAGCAGCTGTATTCAGAGTCAAGTCTAATCACTCTGGTGCCTTGGCAAAATGCATCCTACAGATTAAGAAACACTGGATTAAATGACCCCTTGCCATCTTTAATTTCATTTCCTCTTCTCTACAGTTTCTAGGATTGTACTAATACTGCTTCAAACCTGTACCTTTACTGGTTTAGTAACAGTGAATCAGACCTCAAATTCCAAAGTCTTGTAGCATGTAAACAGTGTATCCTGACACAGACCAACCAATTGCATCCACATTATACTTTGGTGGGGCATTTATGGGTTTTTATTGCAGAATTTGTAATGTTTGCTAATCTAAACCTGACTGCCTCATTCACACCCTGGGACCATGAAGCACATTGAAAAAAAGAGGCTCTCTCCTCTATGGTTACTTTGGATTTGCTAGCAAGAAATGTAAGACCTCCAATTAGGAATCTTTCCTCATGGCTATCTATGCCCCCAACCTACTCTGTGATTCTATGAAACATAACTTTTTCCCTGCTTTGAACAGAGAGTCATTTTCTGCTAGTCTGACCCAGGTTTTTCACATCCAGATCTTGTGTTCTGGCATACGTGAACAGGATACTTCTAACTGTTAAAACCAAGTTTCCAGTTTAAAAATTGAGTCTCTATCTGGGCTATATTGCTTTCTCCTTTTCTGAAAGCCTTTCTCAGCCTTTTGGAGGCCTCTGTCCTTTATGCTGCCTTCTGTTTTTGGACCCTGAATTCCACAGGAGATGTCTGTGCTGCCTTGCAACAACTGGTCATGCATGGAGATGAAACCTTAGAAGCCCTAGAATACTTTGAAAACTAAGATAGGTAAACAGACCTTTAAGAGTTCAAACATGTTTATCCAAACAGGAAAAGGGAATTCTAGGTAAAAGTCCTAAAAAAAATCTTAGAAAAGCAAAACAAGATAGGAAACAAAAACATGCAGATGAAATACACATAACAAACAAATCACGTCAAAAAGAGTTTCCAGGGGACTTGAAGAAGCTCCTCACTGTCTTTTCTCAGCTCCAGGAAATGCTGCCAACTATGCCTTCATTGCCAGTGAGATGAGTTCATAGTTGGAGCAAATTCTGCTGCGATGTTGGGCACTTTTACCTTGTGAAGTGCTCAGCTTGGCTACCTTTCCTTTTTCATAAAGCAACTTGAAGTGCAGTGTCAGTATGTCAGGCTTAGAGCATCAGCAATGGTGTCAATTAGGATTGAGACTGGGAAGAATAGTCTCCCAAAGAAGTTATTTGTCTGGCTCTTTTCTCTCCCCCTTTTTTTTTTTTTGCTCCTAAATTGCCACAAAAGTGGAAATTGGCAATTGTCCTCTTTTTTATTGCTGGTATTCTGCATATTTAAGGCAGAAGGCCCTCCCTGGTTGTGTGAATGGGACAGTGCCCCTTGCTGTGCTAAAAACTTGACACTGTGCATGTGGAGGCGGCTTTGCAGCAGCCTCAGAGAAAGACTTCCCACCAGAAGCATCTGTGGAGATAGAAGCAGCACTGCATTAGAGTCATTAAGATCTGAAGAAATACAGTAAGTGGATGTTAATTAGCCATCTACACCCAAATGTTAAACATGATAAGTTTTCAACAGATGCCTAGGAGAGATTTCTTTGTTTGCCAGCTTATTGGACTCTGGATCTCTTACACTAGGCACTAGTGATGTCATCTTAAATTAATACCAGAGAACCTTGTCAGGGGACAGAACATGATTGTCCATGCTCTTAAGATATTAGAAAGGTCCTGGAATGGTTTAGGCTTAGAGCTGTCCCTGGCTTCCTCCCAAAAAACTGCCAAGCAGCTTGGGTTTTAACACAAGCAAGAGACAATTCTTCACTGTTCTGGTTGTAAACATATTATTTTGCAGTATAAAACAATGTGGCCATTGGCCATTCCATAGCAGCTGTCTTCAGGACCAAAGAATGGTACTAAGCTTATTTACACTACAATTTCAGATGAAATTAAATGTGTGGGAGTCTAGAAAAAAATGGCAGAATCCCTGGTCAGTCCTAATGGTGTTTGTACTCCTGAGGTCAACTGGTTAAATTTTGAGAGAAGAAGGAAACAACAAGCATAATGAACCGAGGATCTGACCTGATGTCCTTGTGTGATAAGTCCTACACAGCCAGCGCTTCTCCTCTGCAGGCTGATGGGATTTGCGAGTGAATTAAAGCTTTCATATTTCTTCAGCTATCGCTGTCACAACCTCATCATGTAGGTGTAAGCCTGCCACACCTTCAGTATGTAACCTGTCTGACATTTTGCTCTAACACAGCTGTACAAGTACACTTTGGCTTCTTAAATTTGGAACAGTTCTGCTCTGTGATGTGGTGGATGCTGTCCTGGACCAGCTCTGTTGCTAGGTTAACGGGAAATTTTCCAGCTGCAAAATTAAGGATATGTGTTTCTTGTTCACAAGTCTCCTGATTCCTTTTTCACCTCATTCTGCTCCATTCTGAGCATCTGGCCTGAGGTGCTGAGGAATAGTGTCGATGCACTGTGAGGCATGCTGGGCTACTACCACCTTCTAGGATGCCGTTGCAGATGTATCAGGCTGTGTTCAGTCTGGTGAGCCTGAGCCCCGTCTACTTGCAAGGACACAGAGAGAGTAGGTACAGAAGTGAATGAGAGCAGATGTGTGTGTACATCAAAATGCATGGTACTCCTAACAGAAATTTGAAAAAAGTGGATGCTATTCAATGTTTATTTGAACCAAAATAGACAAGAATACTAACACATGCATGGTTTGGCCCTGCATCTCTGTAATGGATATGAAATTGAATAACAAGCCAACTTTTCTCATCTCTATAGAACAATACATTTCCAGGGACATATTAAAAAGGTATATAAATATGCTTATGTTTCAGTTTTGCTTTATCCAGTTACATGCCAATCAATTACATATTGTCTTTTGTAGGAATACAATTTATAATCCCTATATTTGGTGATGCTGGAAGCTTAAGTCTTCTTTGGAATACTTGTGAAGCAAAAGTAACAAAAAGTCCAAGCATTCATATGCCTTCTGAGAAAGATGCAAAAGATGTAGCTTGCTGGAAGAAATTTATCAAGTTTGTGCAGCTTGTTGCATATGGATCCAAAGAAAAACATGTTTCAGTTAAATGCTAAGATAAAACTAAAATGACAAATGTTTAAATGTCTTTGTTTTCTTATTAGTGTAGTGCTGCATTGGACATGAATTGGATTGAAAAATGAGAAATTTGTAACTTCCAGCCTTGGAAAACTGGCATTTAACTGTAAACGCGCAAAGATGTACTAACAGTTTAGCAACACACAGTCTTTTTCAGTATTTTGGCCATGCAGTTTGTATGTAAAAGTATGTGTTTTCCCTACTTTTGCTGATATTTCAGGCAATGTGCATCATTCAGAGGTGTGCTCCATGCACTCTAGAGTTCAGTAGTTACCCTTTGCTTTGTGTTATCTCATCCAATATCTTAAATGGTCAAGAACAAAGAAAAACCACAAAAAACCACAAACTTTTTCTTTTCATTAAATGTGCTGTTTATTTTGTTTTTCCCGAGTTTATATTCACATTTGTAGTAAAGATTAAAAATAATAATGAAAGAAAGTGCCAGAACTGCCAGTAAACAATCACTTCATCACTGGGAACAGTCATTACTACAGAGCAGATGATTTGCAGTGGTGGCACACACTGCAGTGGTGAAGAAAAATGTTTCTTAACCCTTCTGTACTCAGGCTCTCCCCAGCAGCTCTAAGGACCTATGTATCTTTTGCAGGCTACATACAATATGAATTTCCATTCCCCTGCCAAAGCTCACTCTGCCATTTAATTCTTCATCAATACCTCAGCTCCTCTTGGTTTTGATAGATGAGCCCTACATCCCTGCAGAGCTGTTTGGCTTAGAGGAATATTTGAAGAGTAAAACAAATGAATGAAAAAAGTGGTCCTTGGAAGCAGCTAACAAACTAGACAGGTTTTGATAAGTAATTTTTGCATGGAGAAGTTTTTTTACTTCACATAGTGGAACTAAGAAATTTCTTTAATGCAAGCCTATTTTATAGACTCATTTCAAAGCTGACAGAACAGGTTATGCAAAACAATTTGTTGAGATAGGCAGTGAATAATTAGCATTACTAACAGATCCATGAAGAAAATGTTTCTGAAAGTTCTTGGAAAATGTTAATACATCCATTACAAAATACTACTCAGAGAAGTTCAGTCTTCTCATGGAAAGTCATATGGTCAAATCGAGAAAAATTCCCTTAAAAAAAGGAGTGATTTACACTTTCTGTAAAAAATCTGAATGAAATGTTAGCTGTGGCTGGGTAATAAGACTTACTTTGAGATTAGCTCAGTTGGTTAGAGCATGGTGCTAATAATGCCAAGGCTGTGGGCTTGATTCTTGTATGTGCCATTTGCTTAAGAGCTGGACTCGACAGTCCTTCTGGGTCCCTTTAAATTCAGACTATTCAGTAACTTATGAAAAGGTACAAACTGCTTTTCCAGAAGCTTGTGGGAGAGAATACTGAACCCTCATGTGCCAAAACTGTACTTTTCTGCATATGCATGTGGAAAAATGCTTTCACTCAAATTGTTCACATCTCTCTAAACACCGTCAGAGTACCCATACAATCATTCAAAGGACACTGCCATGAAGCAACACGGTACAATTTCTAATGCCACACTACTCTTACAGAAGGTTAAGTGGCAAGGAAAAGTAAAAAAATAGTCATAAAAGTGCATGGAAGAAAATACACAAAACAAGTCCCCAGAAAGACTGGCACCATGCTCCCAGATATTCCAAGAAGTGAAAGAGTAGCTAAATTTATTAGATAAACTTTGTCTAGCAAATAATTAACAGGTCAGCTTCAAAATGTAACTCAATATAGATGGTTTGTTTGTTTTTCTTTTTGTGATATTGATGTTTTGCTTTTAATGTCTAACAAAGGGTTAGATCAGGTAATCCTGGCATGATAAGGTGGGAGATTTATTCACTTAATCGGTCATATTGATTTCATTATTTTTAATTTCAAGTTACTTTCTGATAAGTATCCACATTTCATCGAATCACGCCTAATTCAGTACTGTAGCTACTTAATAGTTATGCATAAACAAATGTTATATTAACACTGTTGTTAAGGTCATGGTATTAGACAGCCAAAGGGCTGTAAATATACCTTTTGAAAATGCAATTTTACAAAATTGGGGATTATGTACTATTTATTTCATAGGAGTGCTTCCTCTTTCTGCGGAAAGCATGGGTATGAACTGAGTTTGTTATATTCAAGAGATTATAGCACGCATTTTAGTAGGATTACTTCCATATTCATGACAGAATTTGAGTAGTGATTCAGCCAAGGCTTCCAGGGAGAAAAGACCAGGTCAGTGGTTATGGCAATTAACTGTCATGAAAGCTAAATTGTAACCTTGCCCCTGAGTTTGTAATTGATTCTATGTGAGTTACTGAGATTCATCATAGGTGACCACTAACCAATTTTTTTCAACGTCTGATTGAGAATCTGATTTATCGACACACTGAGTACTTAAATCTGGATCTTATGTAAATGACAGCTATAAGTGGATAAATGAAGTATGGCATAGTGCTAAGTAGTTACAAAAAAAATAAAGTCCTAAACTGCTCCCACATGAGACATGTAAGCTTTGTGGATAGCTTTATCTCAGCTCCTTTGGATCTCAGAATCCCCTCTTGTGAGCTGAAGATAATAGCAAGTCTTGGTTTTGTAGCAATACTTTAAAATAACTGTGCCAGTATTTTAAAAACAGTCTGCCGGTGTTTTTTCTGCCATGCAAGAAAAAAACACTGGTGAAACCCGCAGTTCTATATTCATAGAATTCTCTACTTTTACCAGAAGAAAATACAATAGATAGGACATAACGACAGATTGAGTGAGAGAAATGGTGGAATATTACTCATTCAATAAATATTTTCTATTCCAGTGCATTAAAGGGGGCTCCAAAACAAAAGTGACAAATGACCATGTATTCTAAATGATATAGTGAAATAATTCATATGCAGCAGTGAAGCAACTGAAAATTTTACAGACCTGGTGTTCCTCAGCCCCTGAGTATTTTGGCATGGCTCTGAAATGGATGCATATTTGTGAGATTTGCAAGAGGGCTAATTATGTCTGTATTCTTGCCAAATACAAGGCCTACACCATGGGCATGTTGGGGCCTAAACAGCTTTTCTGATAATGTCCTTGACAAACCTATGAGTAGATTAAAACAGGATTTTAAAGCTGAAAGAGAATAGCTGATACAATAAATGATAATGTTACTAGCTCTGTCAAGGACACAGGACTATCACTAAAAATGCCAACCCTCACAGCTCAAGAAGAGCATTTTCTGTGCTTTTTGGAGAGAAGATTCCTTCAGGAATGGATCTGACAATTCAACGGAGTACTCAGTGTGAGCGCATTTATGGTGACAAAAACAAATGGGGTGTTGCAGAGGTTTATTGCCCACAACAGAACAAAACTCAAGATGGAAATTCATTATTAATATATGAAAAGAGGTGACTGATACCATGAGCTAATAGCTCATAGCAATAACAAGCTAAAACATTTAGGTATCCATAGACAAGGAGCTGCAACAGTGAGTACTACTCTTACAGTGCTTTTTTATGTAACAAGATAAGCATATGGGGTAACTGGTGCTAGTGCTCGGTACAAACTCATCTGCAAAGTATTTCCTGTGCCAATCTCGCAGATTTCTCAGTGATGAGCCTTCAGTCTCTACTGAGGAGAGACCACCACATTGTCAAGACTCTGATAGCACATCAGTAAAAAGGCCCATGAAAATACACTATGCTCACCTGTTACAAATGCTGTGTGGGTACTGTTTTAGGGGCAGTTTCCCTGCAGTGTGGTTTACATCCTTATAAATATGCTAGGAGCTATTATGAGCTATGCCCTTACCATTTGAGATAGAATGCACTATTCAAACATACATGTGACAATAATATGGTATTACACACACTACAAGTCTGTGTTTTTACCCACAGCTCCTGCTAGGAAAAAAAAAAAAGAATAAAAGTTTTTGTTGTGGAGCAGGAACAAATCAAATAGCCAAAGCTGTTTGTTGTTTTTTCTGTTGGCATTTCTGAAAGGTGAGGACACACACTGTTGGACTAGTTTTGCCATGCAACAGGATGACAACAACGTAAAGGAGCTGCGCATTTATCTTGGGAAGGTAAAAGTAATTTTGTTATCGATTTTGGCCCTAGTTCTAATTTTACCAAGACTACACGATCACAGGTTTTGCTCATTGCCGTGAGAGTGGAGATCATACCTTTGGCTTCACTAAAGAAATTAGTGTATATGCATATGCTCGAGTTTCTGAACAAAAATCTCTACCACAACAGGTACCTGTCTGCTTCACCCTGCTCTTCCCACTCCCCAGAAAAAAAAGAGTAACAAACACAGCAGCTCTCAGACCCCCGGCGCACCGCGGATGTGCCATGAGATGACCCGCAGGAAGAAGGGCCAGGGGGCAGTGCGGGACACGGGATCCAGCCCGGACTGTCCCGAGCCGACCCTGGCAGGGGCCGCGCGGCTACGGCCGAGCGCTCCATCCTCGCCCGTCCCGTCCCGTCCCGTCCCGTCCCGTNCGTCCCGTCCCGTCCCGTCCCCTCCCGCCTGTCCCGCCTGTGCCACCGCCCCCGGGCGGGGTGAGCCTCCCGCCGCGTCCCATAAAGAGCCGCCCGGGGCGCTGGCGGGGCTCGCTGCGGAGCGGGGTCCCATTTCTCCCTCTGGACGGCCGCTTCCCCTGGGACACGCAGGTGAGCCGCCGGGACGGGGTAGGAGCAGCGCTCCCCGCTCCGGGCGCATCCCTTCCCCCGGCACAACGCATCCTTTCTGCCGCAGGCTGCTCCTGGAGAGAGGCGATTCCCCTTGTGTCGCTGCCATGGCCTCCGTCCCCTCCGCCGGCTGCCTCCTGGCCAAGAACCAGTACTACAGAAGTGAGTGCTCGGCGGGGCCGGGAGCTGCGTGCTGTCCCCAAACGCATCCCCGCCCTTGTCTCCCCTCTTCCCTTCTCTCTGCCTGGGGAATGTCTCTGGAGGAGGGAGGCTGAGTCCCCCGAATTTCTCCCGAGAGAGTGACCGGGTTGTTGGCACTCAGAAAAAGTGTCAGAAGGTGTTTCAGGTGATGTCTGGACGAGCTGGAGTTAAAGAGTTGTCTTTGCCTAATAGTTTTTAATTTCTTGGGGAGTTTTTAATATCACGGAGCTTAAGTTTTAATGAGCATCTGTTTCTGGTTATTAATCTACTTTTTTTTTTAAATATAAAATTGCTCTATTTAGAATTATTTATTAGGATTATCCTATACATATGTATATTTAATTATAAAATCTGACCTAGAAAAATGCTTGCCTAGCAAATCATGCTTTCTACCTGTACTTCCTATTTACTTTCCAAGTTTAGACACAATACAAATCAATTCACATTTTTGTTTCTAAATATGTGAAATAATGATAGCTTTGAGAGTACATGGGGTGTATTAGGATTCCTAGGTCCAGGATGGACACTAGTGCAAGTGTAGTATTTAGTTGTGTCACAAGGAAAGGTATAGCAATTGGGTTGTTGTGGACTTGAATGGTCAAGGATGTACTTGCTTGTCTTGATAGCAGCATGGCCATGAATTTAAGTTTTGTCAGTGATTTCAGTGAAAGTTATGCAGATAGATCTCAGTATGCTTTTAAGGGAAGAGTAAGTAGAGTGAGAGAGAAACTGATATAAAAGCTCATACAAGGGCAACTGTAGTAGAACAGTGTATATCATATAGAAGTTATGCTCTGTAGCTCAGTGAACTTGTTTTGTCTGAGGAAGCAGCGTGTCTGAAAAACTCCTGACATATAAATAGTGTACTCTCTCAAAGCGGCTTTTTTTTCATTACGTGTGTCTCTGTTTTCCACGAGCAGCAAGACTGAACTCAGATTCCAGTGTTTCTTCCAGCTCCTCCTGCTGTTCAGATACTGTGAACATCACAGATCAGGACAAAGCATTGCATGGTATTGTTCCCTTCTTTGAAACAGTTTTCAGTTTTTCCTGTTATTCAGCCAGTACCTGATGCTGTGGGCTTTTCTCCTTTGGCAGGGTTACCTGAGTTAATTGATAAATATTGGTGGATAAAAAGCTTCTTCCATAGTGAACCCTCTCCACCAACTGCTGGCAGAAAAACACTCTCAGCAAGCAGGTGAGTCCTGTTTTAACAACAGTGGGGATAACTTACTTGCTTCATTCTCCTTTTGATAAAAGTGTTAGTAAATAAGTAATAATCAGCTAAAACCATCTGATGGGGTGCAATGCTGTTTTGATGGCTTAAGTAAAATATTCATCAAGTGTAAGGCTATAGAAACTTCTCATGCTTTCATTTAAACAAATGAACTCATATGCTACTGCACATTATGCAGGTGTTAGTGCCTATTACTGTTTCACATTTACAGTGATGTTTATTTAAGAATTTACTTATAGAACTTGCACACCCATTTATACAGTTTGGCCATTTTATTTTATGTTAAAAACCTGATATGAATGCATTCAAAAATACTTCAGCAGGTGATATATATATTTGAGTGAAATGAAATGAAAATTCTACTTATAACCTTTCTTGTATATATTTCTGCAGTACCAACAGTTGAAAAGGACAGCATGATGGCTTTTGACTGAGATGCTACATACAGATTTGTTTTTCCAAGAGGCTTGGGATCTTCCTAATGTCTGGGCTCAGCTGCAAGAAGAAAACAAAACCTTTAGGAGAGTTGAAAAGTATATTTTCAAAATGTTTGTCAGTAGCTAAAATGATACTGCTTAATGAAGATATTTATGGACCACCATGTTCTTTCCAGATTTGCCATAATTTGAGATGTTTGTCTAATGGAAGTTTCCAGGATTAAATATCCTGATGACTTGAATAGTTAGAGAAAACTGACAGTAAAAATAAGACATTGTAGATTTAGGAGGAAGATGTGTATTGAATGGCTTTGCAATAATAAATTCAGTTAAGTTACCTTTGAGATACCAGCTCACACTGCTGATAGTCAGTCACACTGATGTAAACAAGATTCACATCTATAATCCAGAGTAGGACTGCTGTGTGGCATATGCCTTTTATCAAGTATTTGTGTACCAGCTACAGGGTGTAACTTTACAAGGAAGCTTGTCAATAGCTTTGCTTTTAGAAAGCCCAGTTATATGAAGAAGCAATAATCAGTTTGGTGTCTTTGATCAAGCAGGGTGCATAGATCCCAACTTCCAATACCCAGGTACAGCTTTCATTCTTACCTATGTGTGCCGGTATTTAAGGACAGAATAGAGCAGATGCCCAAGAAATCAGTAATTCTTGTGGGCACTGACCTCTTCCAAGGAGAAGAGCAACCTTAATCTGAGTTGATACTTCTAACTCTTCTCAGATATGTTCTGCCTGCTTTGCTGTGGCTTAAAGAGCCACTTGTTCCTAAGTGACTAATTCTATCAATATTGTGCTGTCTGTCAGATTAGTTATTGGCTAGATCTGGCAAACAATTCCACTCAAAGTAGTCACATTAATGTTGTTATCCAAGTGTACCTTTGTCATGCTCTTGAAAGGTACTGTAACTTTGCAATGTTGAAGACTAAATGAAGCTAATTAGTATATAGATTGTTTATTCTACTGGGTATGACTGAAATGCATCAGGGATTATGGAAAATAACAAGTATTTGACTGGATGATAACACTTGTGACAATTATCTCTGCAACTTTTTGATGTACTGTCATTAAACCTCTCAGATATTTGTCCATCACTGAATGAACTAACAAGAGCAAACATTAATGTGGCCAACATCTTTGTTATTACAGGTTAATGGTTGCCATGGTTATGTGTAACTCCAAGTGTATCAAGTGGCTACTTCAGGAAGCTTACTGTCTTGGTGGAGACAGTAAATGCATGGCAGATGGCAACAGAAAAGAGCACAATTCTGAAAACATTATATCAAGGGCCTTTAAATTGGCATATGTGTCTTACTTTACTGCTATTGTATAGTTCCATCTTTGTCCTTTAAGTGTACAGAATTACTTTTTTTAAACTAAGATTTTTTTAATAAAAATTTAATCATGACTTATTTTTGGTCTCCAAAACCAAACTGGCGTTCCGTGTTGCCTGTGGCGCAGTTGGTGCAGGGGTTGGGGTTTTCTTTTTTTGAATATGTATTTATTTTTCTTTTCTTTTTTAACATGAAGTGCTTGAAGAGTTTAAAACCCCCTCAGAAGTATATGTTGTGTGTATATCACATTCTTCCTTTAGACACTTCAAAGTCTGATATGAGGTGAAAAATGAGTGTAAGCTAGGAAAAAGCACCCAATGCCTTTTTCTATAAGATCGTATTGTAAAGGAAGAGAAAAACACATGCTCGTTGCAAGAAGGTGATTGTATATCTCTTTGAAGGTCCTTGAAATCACAGACAAAAGAGATGCTGTAGCCCTATTATTATTATACATGAGAAATACCAGATTCAGGTACAACTGTGGAAAAGAAGTGACAAGTTTCCATCTTATTGAGCTTAAGCTGCTTGGGCCCTTGTAGAGCCAAAAAATGGGGTGCAGAACATGCTTGAAGCACTGATAATCTGTTGAGACCCACAAAATAAAAAATCCAAACCAAAACAGTTATTTTTCATGGAGTGGAGAGAGTGTTTGCTTTCATCTACTTAGGCTCTAGGAATGACTTGTTTTTGTAATGGCATCAACATGATAGAAAACCTCTGCTCTGGAGATGTGTCCTCATGCTGTCCACCTCCTCTTTTACTGTGATCAGTTCAGCATTTGGGCAGCACCACTGCCAACTCAGTAATTTGTGCCAGTTCTGCAAAGTATGCAATGAACCAACGCCATTAATTAATATCCCATGTTGCTATAACAAGCTCCTCTAATGATATGGGTAAATGGAACATGAAAGTGCTTGCAAACAAAGGACTGCATTTTGCTACAGCTCAGTAATAGAGAAACGTTAGTTTTCTGGATTTAGATGCCAATACAATGCACCTTTGAGAGGAGGGGAAAGCCAAAATTCAATTGATTTAAAGAGAAGTTGAGATAAATAGGAATGGGAAGCTATATTGTATAGTTTAAATGCAGCTTAGAGTAAGGAAAACAGGAAAATTGTATGATTTCATATGCCAATCTGGGCAAGACAGGTACAAATGTTTAATCAATGATTAATTGTAATAGCAAAACTTTTTTTTTGCTTTTTGCTGTTAGAAGGTCTATAGGTTAGAAGGTCTGTAATCTGTTTTAAGTTAATCTAAATTGTTATCCATCTGCAAAAAAGTCACTATCCAAAACAGAATTGTGCCAGCATGTAAGTACTAAGTGAGATCTGACTGTCATAACCAAATGAGGAATGGAGAGCTAGCCTGGAGAAATAATTTTTTTTCTTTACCTCAAGCAGACATATTACGATGATATTTAATAACGGTCTTCCGTGTCTTTCCTGAAAGGAAACTTAGGTCGTTGTGTCCTAGTCCTAGTAGTTCCCTATTTCAGAAGTGAAAATAGAAGAAAATTCTTGTACCATTTGTTTTGGTTCAAGAAGGATAAAATCTGCCTATTCTGCATGTTTAGAGAGAGGAATTCATAATAATGAAGTAATTTTTTTCCCCAATTGTTGTGGCTTAGAAGAAATACCATAAAGATACATTTCTTTCCTAGAGTTTTCTTGCTTGTGTGTGAGGTAAGCAATACTGCATATTGTAGATGGACAATAGTGAGTATTAACTCTAAAGACTGGAAGTATTGCAGTGAAATGGGATTTTATTTTTTTTACTTGCTTTTTCTGCAGAAGCAAGAATGATAAATGGACCCAGGTAAATACAACAGGTTTTCAATATAAGAATGAAGAGCAAGTCTAACAGCAACTCAAACTAATTTTGAGTTGTTAGGAGTAAGGAATATCCTTATAACTTTTGTTGTTAGGGTCACTTCTCTTTGTGATATTACAATATTCTGATACTTTAAAATAATTGCAAATCCCTCTGTATTTTTTTTCATGATCCTAACTAATAGTGCTTAATTT
This sequence comes from Pardalotus punctatus, assembly GCA_013400915.1. Classification (NCBI taxonomy): domain Eukaryota; kingdom Metazoa; phylum Chordata; class Aves; order Passeriformes; family Pardalotidae; genus Pardalotus; species Pardalotus punctatus. The sequence continues at coordinate 108,705 of VZTX01009991.1, forward strand.
CTTCTTGAAAGCAGACTCTATTATTATCACTTCACAACTCTTGTATGAAGGAAAACCCAAGCAGGATTTACTCAGACATTTTTTCCAGGATTAGTGTTGTTTACAAAACATTTCTTGGGTTATTGCACTTACAGCTGGTGACTGAACATTTTGACCATGACCATGTTTGATGCTCTGGCTGACTCTTCATTGATGGAGGTATTCTGTCAGATTTCTTTTGTCATGCACTCTGTCATATGCCATTTTAAGCTGTTCTGGCAGTAGCAGATGTGAAATATACTGTTTGTAATCACTGGAAAATAGGTTTTTGTAATAGAAAGAGGCTATCACTACTAAGGAAGAGAATCAGATCAGTGTTTTGGGAGAAAGTTGTGGAAAAGAATATTTTTTCCTTTTTTTCATACTTCCATCCCTCTCAGAAACTGTGCAGAAGGAAATTGCTGTTTCCCAGCCTTATGACAAAAGAGAAGATTCAGCTCCCACTTAGAGTACTTGATGGTATTTTCAGAGACACTCTATTGACTTTTTCTCAAAAATAAAATTATAAAAGTGCTTGTAGTCAAAATGACAGAACATCATCTGGACAGAGATATAATATTAGAGCAGGTCATAAAAGGAGTAAAAAATGGCTTGTACACTCAAAAAGTTGCTTTTCTTAGCTATGTCAACCATGGCATCTCCTTCAAACTCAACCATCTTTGGCATCAACAAAATTAATCTTCATTTATACCTGTAATACAGAAGTCATAATCTACTTGTTTTGTTGAGGTAACACCACTGAATGCATGACAAAACTGTTTTGTCAGTTTGTAGAGAACCAAGGTACAGCTTGATGTCAGTCACCCTGTGGGGAACATCTCCTGGAGAGACTGAAGCTTGGAGGTCCAGGAGAAATGCAGCAAAACTGGAAAGAGATTTTAAAAGAAGATGTTCAGATTTTGTTTCCCTGTCCCTTTGTTTTATTTTGTTTTCTGTTGCTTCTGTTGCTTCTTGTTTTGTTTTTTTTAAAAAGTGAAAAATCATGTCATCCTGACTTTGAAATAGGGATGGAGAGTCTGTAAAATACCATAAAAGTAAAGTAAAGTTAAAGTAAAGTAAAACAAAGTAAAATTTTCAACGGTTGATTGCCTTCACCTTTAAAGATCTTCACCACTGTTGCTAACTTGGATTTCTCTGTGAACAGCAGTTCAGGGGTTAGTCAGGAAGGCATGACCTAAATAACAAGCGAAGGTTTAAAGTGCTGATTCCACCTCCTCTTCAAGGATCTTTCCAAAGAAGTTGCATCATTTTGTTTCATGTCCAGCTGCCCTGACTTCAAGTATTTCAGCACAGTAGCAGTGGATCAATAGGTGGAAGCAGCTGGAGATGTGCTTTTTGTTTCTGTGAGTCAAAGCTAAAAGCCAGGCTGCCAGAGTATGTTTTGGACTCTGTAGTTTCCAGACTATTGCTAAGTGAGCCAAATGAGAAGGAAAAAGGTGATGGTGCAGTATTGACATGGCATCAAAGCATTGGTCAGTTTGAAATCTTGGATCCTGAACCAGCACTCAATTAATTTTTAAATGGAATTTAATGAATAGATTCCTTAATATCTCAAAAAAGAATTCATTTAGAGAGTTCTACTCATTGCAACTAACTACTTGAAATAATACAAGAATTCAAATTTTTGAAATTTAATTTTAAAATAATTTTCAATCCTCTGATAAAATGTATTGTGCAATTTTTTGTTTTTAATTTCATTATTACATTATATAGAGAGTAGCTTCTTCATCTTGACAAAAAAGCCAGTTTACAGTTTGAATAAAATTTTGGAACCTATAATTGGTTCTTACAATAAACCTAGTTTGGATATCATGTATCTTTCTAAGAACCTATAAAAGTAAAATTTCACTGTTTCATAATAGTGCAGAAGTGAAAGGGTAATACTAGGGATAAAATGTGTAATGAAATAAGTTCCTCTAAAAAGGTGTTTTCCCAACAAATTTTAACCAAGTTAATTTAATGCTGTCATGACTCCAGCTCTGACTCACTGTATAGTTAAGTTCAGTTGAAACCTGGAATCACAATAGAATCACACTGACAGGATGTGTTAGTGGCTAAACAATTTCTCCATGGCAGTAGCAGATTGAGTGGAGTATTGAATGTAAAAGACAAGGTAACTGTATGTTGTATGTAGTAATACTTTCACACTCTGTCACAATAAAATGCCTGCCTGCAAAATACACAATCAATTTGAATAAAAAGCAAAACAAAACACTGCAACAAGATATCATCCTTCACATTTTGTGTTTTCCAGAAACATATTTTTATTGATGAAGCATTAGTTCCTTTATATTTGTTTCTAATGTTGTTGTAAAAGACTGACAAACTGAAACGCATTTTGTAAATAGATTGTTACTTCCACTGCTAGTTATACTTGGTGTTGTAATTATTGCCTTACATTAATCTTTTGCTATTATTTTTTAATATGTTTAGTGGGGAAATTGTTTCTCCATGTGTCTGTCACAGTACTGTGAATGTAACTGCTTTCTTGTCTGGATGGGGCCACTTTTGTAGTATAAACACTTTTCTAAACACCTAAATGCCACTAAAATAGAGCTCCAGTAACTAAGTGGCTCAGCTCAGTACTTCTGAGATAAATGTGCATAGGCTGTAGCTCTCTCATGTTAGGACTGATTTTATTCTGCATTTTTACAACATAGCATTGGATATTAATCTTGAAAGGCGTCAACTGCTAGACATTATAAAATTATATAAGGCCTTTATGACTAATTCTGAAAATGGACAGGCCTTCACTTCTCTTTGGACATTAAAACATCTGCAGCATTTGAAAATATACAGAATTCAAAAGTTCGTTTCATAATAAATAAATGTAAACTCACTGATGGTGGATTTGGAGTAAAAAAAACCCAAAGAACAAAAAGGATCACAAAGTGGATAGTTGTGATAGTCATTCACACCCACCTAAAATCCTAATTATATGTAAGGATCATTATGGCTCAAAGACTCACAGAGTTTAAGTTGATATCAATGCTCATTCACACCCTCTCCCCATCTTGTTCTCTGCACTAATTAAAAAAACAAACAAACAAAAAAAATAAAAGAACAAGCATAATTTTAGCACCTACACAGAAATAGAAAAATAAGACAGAAAGGACAGCCTTTTAGCAGTCCTTTTAATCCTGGAATGGATCAGCCTATCTCTAGAACATACCTCTTTCCATCTCTGGTTAATGAAAAAAACCAAACAAAAAAACCCAAACAAACACTGAAAAAAACCAACCAAATAAAAACCAACCAAACAAACAAACCAAACCAACAACAAAACCGCAAAAAATAAACAAACATAAAATCCCCCCAAACAAACAAACAAAACAAAACAAACCATACCAAAACCAAACAAAACAACAGCAACAAAACCACAAAAAACAAACAAACATAAAATCCCCCCAAACAAACAAACAAACAAAACAAAACAAAACCCAAAAGTGTTTTGCTGTGACCAAGAACTAATCTAGGCCATATCAAAAGCTCAGAAAGAGCAGGCATTCATATAATTTATACTGAGCCAACTCTGAAGAAGGAAAATGGATTGAAAGAAACCACAACGTGGCTGTAAAACAGGGAGCAGGACTGCAGCACAATCTTTTACCTCAATAAAACCTTGACTTTTAGCCTGAAAAACAGTATCCCTGAAATATGTTGACAGGATATGTTCCTGCGATGTCTAGTGGGAATTTTGTTTAAGATCCCTTTCATGGGCTAATCATCTCAGAAACTGCTTCTCTTGTTGGAATGTTGTCCTGTCCCTCCTTCACCCCTGCCCCCCCAGTTTTAAGCACATGTTACATTGAAGTAGATGAAGCCTTTATGGGGCACATGATGATGACCTGTAGCCAAGCAAAAGCTCCTTGAGGCATACTCCACATGTGTATTCAAAATGTTGTCAATTTCAGGGCAAACATAATTTAAAAAAATATGTAGTATTTCAGTGAAAGAGCAGAAGATACATGTCACAACATTTTGACTGCTCATAACAATGACTGCTACAAGATGTTGTGTGAGGAATAACCTGAATTTAACATTGACCTGCAACATCAGAGAGAGCAAGAATTTTACTAATCTCTGAGAAATCAACATTAAATGAGGCAGCAAATTGCATATGGGGGCTAAATTCCCTCTTCCTTCCAATAAAGAGCACTAACAGTGATGTCTCTAATTAGACCAGAGCCATCAAATGGGCAGGCTGAGAGTAGCTGAGGAGAATGAACAAACCCTAACTGGCTGAAGCAGATTATCAGAAAGAAAAGCTGCAGTTTTATCTGGGGTCTTAGCCCAACATGACAAATATCTTGGCATAGAACTAGTGAAGGTTGTTGATAATTTTACAGTAAAACAGTCAGGAATATTTATTTATTTATTTATTTACTTTTTAATTTATTTAAGTCTGATGAACATTTTAGCTGTAGGGACTGGAATCTCTGTTAGCTGAAAATTCTTGGGCAAATGGATGCTGAGAGATTGATGTTGTTAGCTTTTAGCTCCTGAGAATTTATCTCTGAAATATGTTTAAATATATTATTATTATAATCTTGATAAGCAATAGTTTAAAATAATCAAATTTATTGCTTAATTTTTATTTATGTAACTTGCAGTCTGAATTCTGCAGTGTATGGCAGAATACAGGTAAGGACATAATTTTAGTAGAATTTCAGCTATTTTGGTATCCACTTAGTTGATGAGAGGGATGCACATTCAGAGTGAAGAGATAAAGGACAATTTTATTATGTCTTTTAAGGATTGAAATGACTGTACAGGTGAGAGTAAATTTCAGTTAATAAACCTTACTTCCATTTCCCTGACATGGAGGAGTGACCTAGAAAGACCACTGCTTATGTTTGTCTGCTGAAAGAGTATACTACAAATACAGGATGAGGCGTTCATCTTGCATAGCTCCTTATTTCCAAGAAATCCAAGTGCCTCTAGTCTTACATAAGTCACCCAAGACACTACAGCTGAAGTTACTGTGCTGAGACTTGCTTAACACTGTTCTATAATTAGCTAGAAATCAATTCAACATTTATTTCAAGTCTATGAGGGAGAAGCAACTTCATGAATAAGTAATAGAGAAGGCATACATTGTCTGAATGCATTAGTTTATAAAAGTGTTATTAAATTACTGTTTTATTGAAAGGGTGCATTTGAAGATCCTGGATTATTCCATTTGCAAATCAACACATTATGTGCATTACACTTGTATTAAATTATTATGCCTTGGCTAAATAAAGGCCCTCATCCCTTATGCTTCCCTTTTATGAGCCTCCTACTTTAATGTGTGTAAAGACACATGGGAGGGAAGGAGAGAAAGAATTCTTTGTACTTTCAGTGTTTATTGAACCACAGTTTTTGGGTCATCTCAAAGAGTAGGCACAATTTGAGCAGTGAAAACATAAGCAAAATCTCTCTTTTGAGAATTTTCTTTTGAGCCTTGCCCAGATTCTCTTTATTATTGTCTAATTATTACTGCCTTTTGACAAAGTGTGAAATGAGGACACAAAGAGTTCTCAACTTGTGAGGCAGTGTGGAGTTGTTTCATGAATTGTACATTAAATAAATCAACAGAATGCAAGACATACAGTCAGTATTTAAAGATATGGAAAATCAGATATGTTTGAGAAGGGAGAAACAGGAGCAGAGAAGGTGGAATATAAACATTCTGCCTTTAGCTTTCTTCTTTTTATGGTCCTCTGAACTTCAAGTGGCTGTTATCAACTGACTGTTTTCCACATTATAATTGTTATACTTTTCCCAGCCAAGCCTCTGGCTGGACAAGAATGGGAATACTTAATATCAGTGATTTCTAACATATGGTGTCTAAAAGTTGGAATTAAAGCCTAATTATCAGCAGGTACAAGCCATTTTTCTTTCAATATTAGGTAAAATGTTATTGAAAAACCTATATTAATATAAAAGAAAGCATCAGTATCTTACCAAATGCAAACCCCAGTATTTCTGGAAATGATTTAGAAATTTCATACACATACATACTTGTCATGGTTTAACCCCAGCCAGCAGCCAAGCCCCACACAGCCACTCACTCACCCACGGATAGGCTCAGGGAGAGAACTGGAAGGATAAGAGCTAGAAAACTCATGGGTTGAGACAGAAACGGTTTAATAGGGAAACCAAAAACCATTCACACAAGCAAATTAATACAAGGAATTAGCTGCTCCCATGGGCAGACAACTGTTCAGCCAACTCCCGGAGAGCAGGGTCCCATCACATGCAATGGCGACTTGAAAAAACAAAAGCCATAACTCCAAACATCTCGCCCTTCCTTTCTCTTCTCCCCAGCTTTATATACTGGGCATGATGTCATACTGTCTGGAATATCTCTTTGGTCAGTTTGGGTCATATGTCTCTTCCCAACTTCCCATGCACCCCCAGCCTCCTCCCCAGCATGGCAGCCCAAAAAGCAGAAAAGGCCTCGGCTTTGTGCAAGCCCTGCTCAGCAATAACAAAACTGTCTCTGTATTATCAACCCTGTGTTCAACACAAATCCAAAACATATCCCCAGCCACTGTGAAATTAACTCTACCCCAGCCAAAACCAACACGATTCTTTATAATGCTCTTCAAAGAATATAGAATGTATTTATTGAACTACAGCCCCTCCTCTTAAAATAATCAACACAGTGTTTAGCATTTCCATAGAAACTCTTACTAGCATATTCTAACTTTTTCGGCTGTGTAATCTTCAAACTACATTAGCATTTTTTCTTTCATATAAAATGGGTAATTCATGGAGCAATCTATTTAATTTCCTAGTTCCCCTTCTTCAGTCTCATGTCACAGAATTCCAGAATAAGCTGAGTTGGAATAGACGCACAAGAATCATCGACTGTGACTCCCAGACCTGCGCAGCACCATCCCCAAGAGTCACACAATGTTTTTGAGAGCACTGCCCAAATGCTTCTTGAACTCTGCCAGGCTGGTGCTGTATACCAAACCACCAAAGCACCACTAATGATGCCTTTGCTGGGGCCTGCACTAGAAAGGTTTATAATTAAGGATGCTGTGGAATGGTGTTTGCATTTCTGAAGGGAAATTATTTCTCAACATACTGTATTCTTAAATGGCAGCTTTCTTTTTCCTAGCAGATTGTTACATTTTTGCAAAAAAATATGCCCTTTCATTCACATTTTTGTGTGTACACATAAACTTACATTTAGAAATCTCCATGCATTGTATATTTTAAAATTGTTTTTATTTTTGAAATACAACAGTAATATGAAACTGAGTAATTTTATATTCAGTCTGACATTTAGGTAAGCATTAAAATATTTAATTGGAGCTGAGCTTCACACTGAAATAAAAATTTACATTGTACAATTTCCCATGTGGTTTATCTTTCAGGCACCACAGCTAATGGCAACTTTCTCAACAGCTTCTACTAAGCCAGATGAAAACACAAAATTATCTTCTCTTTCACTGATAAGGTGGTATACTTAAATAATTGTGAGGGCAAAATTTCCTGGCTTGTATTATGGTCCTCACAGGTCCACTGGATTCAAATAATGAATCTGAACTCAGTTTAAGCTTCTTTTCTAATGACTGATTAAGCAGGCCTATGTATATGTCATCCTCCTTTCACATCTATCTAATCCCTTGTGGCTGAGGGATCCATCAACAAATTAAATGGCCCCTCAGTAAATAAAATTAATCAGCAAGCCCATAGATGTTCCCAGTATTATGCATGATTGCTAAGACATGCACTGGATGCTGCAGTAAAATCTGCAGTGCTATCTCCAGAAGTAGCAATGATCTTAAGCCATAAGATCATAATTTAGAAGAACTGCTATATGTGCCAGAGTGATTGACATCAGCTCTGTTGACCCAAGATGTTTTCTAGTTCTCTTACCTGATGGTAATAGCCTGGGTCTAAATCCTCTCTGCTTTCTTCAAGATTTAATCTTATTTCCACTTAAACAATTATTATGATCATATTAATAATGATACTAGAGCCCTCACGTCTAGCCCACTTGAAGAGGCTGGCCCTGTAGCAAAGCAAATTTCAGGAAAGACAAATTATCTTGGTGCAATTATGCATTAAAGCAGGTTTTGAACTCTACATTTCCTTTGTCTTAAAGATATGTTTATTCTTGAGCATATAGTTTGCCCTACATTTACCAGGGACAGATATGCCCTTCCTTCTTATACAGTTCTCATATTTAGGACAATTCAGCAAAAATAAAAAATCAATCAAGTTGCAAAGGTGCTGAATTTTGCTAGAAACCTTTTATTATGGGAGTTGCTTTTATTGGTGCGTGTAGGACTCAAGAGTTTCATCTGCTGGGTTTAAATGGTGTTCCATATTGGAAAAAAGATCAACAGGTAAAATGAATAAGTAAGCTGTCACTGGGATTCACAATTTGACATAGTGTGCTGATGTGTATTTATTTTTAGTGGCAGAATATGTGATTACTCTTTTTATATATAGGCCTTATGCTTTTCCTCTTAGAATTAATGCAGTGTGGAAGTGGACACTTCCACATTGAGCCCTTGTAATTCCATACATGGATTTGCTTACAAATGCTGCAGGGATGACCAATTTTTTTTAAAATACATCACTGAGGAACCACCATGCCGATTTCAAATACTGCAGGTGTTATAAATGGAAGTGAGAACAGCAGCTAATTTAAATAACTTCCCATTGCCAAGCCATCTCCCACCCTAAGACGATTCTAAAGCACATTTTTTCCTAGAAAAAATGATGTTGTTTGTTAGTTTTCTATGCAGCTGAATTACAAATTACTTCTTCAGCATAGACCAGAGGGGAGAAAAGTAGATCTGTGGGTTATTGGTATCCAAACAGGGTTTTGGTAAATAGACAGACAAAAAGTGTTTTATCATGGGTTGATTATGGTCACTCATTCACATTTTTTACAATACACTAGGTACCAGTAATGAGCTCAGAGCTATGAAAAATGCAATTGCTGCCTTCTCCTTAAGGCTAGGAGTCAGACAACATAGACACTAAGAAGGAAGTGCATTTGTGAAACGCCTAGAGAAAAAAATAATTGGAATGATTTTGTTTTAATAGCTGATTTCTGTATTGTTTCAGTGGAAAATGCCACATAGCCTTTTAAAGACAAAATATGTTTTATAAACTTCACAGAAGATGTCACTTCTAGTAATGTCATGCCCTCACCTGTCTTGATGAGCTGAATAATGTGATTTTTCAGGCAGCCTAGATGAGATGATAGATGGCCAATTTACTCAAGTTTCCATTCAGTATATGGTTTACAAATAATTTATCAATGATGATATAAATCAATTTTGTTTCTAATTGCTCTTTAACAGATGAAAATATACACACAAATGTCTAACTTAGTCCTATATATCCTAATTATTTATGGACTTATTATTTTAAATGAGTGCAATTTGCATGTCAAACTTTTGAATTCCATCCTGAAAGACCATTGAACCCATCTATGGTCCATGACATAGGAACCATGGCTAAATAAGCAATGCACCTGATGCCCATGGTTCTGGTTTGAGGCATTATTTTGCTATTTTTCTAGAACTTTTATGGTTTGTTTCTGGGATCTTTATGCCAAATTTATATCAGGATTTATGGCAGTTAATTTTTGCATCTACCACTTTCTTAAGCTATGTGAAGACATGGGAGTGAAATCTGGTCTCACTGAAATCTCAACCAAGAGCCCACGAATAGTTTTTCCTCAGTTTAGGTGAGAACTCTTTATGCAAATCAAATTACTTTTGAGACAGCAAAGTCCTCTGCCTTTGATGGAGGTAATTTTACCCCAGACTTTTTCAGCATAGTAACCACCCAGAGTTCCACAAAATTAACATGCACTATCTGAGTTGTCTTTACGAACTCAATAGTCAATTTTATAAAAGTCACTTATTAAGGTATAAAATGAAAGCCAAACAACAAAAAAAAAACAAAAAAAAAAAAACCAACCAAACAAAAAAAAAATCACATTTCTGAAAAATGTGAAGAATAAAACATTAGATTAGTCGAGGCATGTCTGTATAAGAGAGCTGTAGTCATGAATTATTAGCACAAAAAAAGCAAAATGCTCTCCATTTTCTTAAAAGTCAGTTCAGCTCACATACAATCACAAAGTAACTCCCATACTTTTTTATTTCTGACAATTCCAAATCAGGTGCAATAGAACTGAAACCTCTTTCAACAAAGAAAGATGTTTTGTTTGTATCGTAATTTCTCCATCACTTTACTAAATAGTAATCCACATAGGAAAAGAAAAGATACTTTAAAACTTAGACAGAAGGACTTTGTTAAAAGAATTACCTTTTGCCAAGCACTGACTTGAACAGGATTAGATGGCCTGTCTATTACTGTTGATTGTATAGGGAACCTAAAGGGATCAGTTTTACAATTGAAGGCAGTGAGCTAGGTGCCCAAGGTCTGAGTAGGAACAGACAACCTGTGCACAACAGTAGCAAAGCAATGAGAAGGATTCTCAAAAAGGAGACAAAATACCCATTTTATATTCAGTTTATATCCAACTTCCAACTTCAACTGCTTCCAAGCAGCTAGCTTAAATACCTTCTTATATCACAACAGCATTGTAGAACTTTCTAGAAGTGGTTCCATGGGGTTTACTTCCATTGTATTTATACATAAGCAGAGGGAATGTGATACCTTTACTGTTGGTTCCACTATGTTTTGCTCAAAGGTGTGCTTTTGATAGAGTGAGACACAGGTCTCTCCTGCAACGTTTAGTGGAAAGAACTGGTGGTGGAGATAAAGCAAGAATAATTTGGTATTTGCAAGAAACAGTTGTCATAAAAAAATTAGAAAATCATAGGCAGCTTTTTCAGAAAACCGTTTGAAGTTGTGGTCTTCACAGCTACCCAAAATGGAGAAGAGTAATCTTGAAAATATATTACATACCTGTGAGCCCTCATTAAAAAAATCCACCATAAACCAGTTAAGAATTAATTTAATTTCTTCAGAAATGTTTCCATACCCCATGCATGTCCTGCTGCAACCTGGAAATATTATCTTCCATGAAACCTATTATGAGGTCATTATTCCTATTCCAATAAATGGTAAAGAAGTTTAAAAAAAAAGACAACAATATTGATGTATTTGGAAGATTTCAAGAGCAGGAAAAGAAGTTAGTTCAATTAAAAATGTGCAACAAAAGAAAATAATTTATTTAATGAGACAAAAGATATACAAACCTTTTTACTAATTCACAGTTTGCTGCTGGAAATTAATGGCTTGCTTGCCTATAAAATAATTAGAGATGTCATTGGGAATAAAATGGAGGAAACAGCCCTGAGAGAGAGGAAACCAAGGAGACAACCAACTTCTACATTTCTGATTTATGCAAACCAACAGTCTCCAGGAAAACGGGATTAACTGTGGACCGCAACAATAATGATTATTATTTGCATAGTTTTCTTTTTAAGATGAAAAAACATAAACTGTTTAAACTCAGTGAATATGAAAGTATATCAACTGCTCTTAAACTGTGAAGATGTTCCTCAGGTCTACACCAGCATTTACTCAATAATTAAAGTTACAAACATGGCAGAAGTAGAGGAGCTGCTTTCCAGGATGTGGCCTGATATTGATGTAGGTATGGGCCATGTCTGAACCAGATCCAAAGTACAAATCACATTAACTTGTTTATGACTACCGTTGTTGCCTCCTGGTTCTGTTTCTTTAGATGGTAAAAAGTTGTTTTATTGGAAATATTTATAGTTGCTTTGAATATGGTAGTGTTTTATTAGCATACTGTAATTTTCACAATGTGCAGTTCTATCATGCATCCTGAGATTAAATTCTCAACTGACTATATCAAAATTATCATCTACCTTAAAAATTCTGTTTGGACTTAACTTCCAGTGATTACAGATTTGACCAATACTAGTCCTTGGTAACTTGGTTTAGATCTGAAGCCACTTTTGCCTCTGAAAAAGAGAGCAAAGCTGTACCGCAAAACCTCTGAAGATGTGTAGACCTGTGCTGTGTCTGGGGAAAGTAATATTCTCAGCCTTTGCACTCATCTGTGAAGAGACTTAAACATGCTTTAGACCTGATGCCAAATACTTGGAATCAGAGTACTTTTAAACTGTCTGCAGTTGCTACGAATAATTTTGGTTAAGGTCAGGTTATGAATCCTGCTGTAAAAATCTTTTCTATCATGGACAGGAGAGGTATTTTTTAAAGCCAGATTTTTAGGACTCTTTGAAATTGTATGAGAGCTCTCATGTAAAAGCTACATGAAATAACATGGAATTCATGCTATCTCTGAATGGCCAAAAGCTGCTGAAATGTTTCTTTATTTTAGTAAAATTTCATGTGAAACAATTGTTTTTTCTTTTTGTGAAAATTCATTCTCCTCAATTTTTCACTGGTTAGGACTCTCAGCTCTAATATTAATACTTTCTATCTTTATTTAGCCTGTGTTATTCTGACAAGAAATGATAATTTAGACCAGACAAACATAAGGCGACTTTAATTCTTTCTCTCATTTCCCTTTCAATTGACAACTCAAATAATTAAAAAATTTATAATCACTTCAATAAGAGAAGTTAACTTTGTTTCAGCCTTCTTTCTTTCCCTTAAATTTTTTGGTTTTGGAAACTTTTCCAAAGGTTTTGTGTTGTTGCTAATGAGAAACAGATGCATTTCTAAAACGCCTGTTCCTCTTAGCACTTAGACAAAAATCTGGTTTAAGAAGAAAGCAAATGAGTCCATCCTGGATCAGTTGCTTTCTTGTGTTCAGGATGTGAAGCCAGAAATAGCTCAAAATTTTATGGAAATTTGAAAATCTGAAGATCAATAAAATGAATTTATTTCCTCGAAAATTTTATGATGCATTTCTGCTACCAGAAAAAGGGTTTGAATTATTTTTTCTCCCATATATAAGGAAGACCATGCCCACAAATTATTAGGACTCACACAACTACTGACATCTTTACCAGAACAAGACATGTAGGAGCAGACCTTATGATTTTTTCATAAGTTGCTATTGTGCTGGGTTTTCTTTCTAAAGTTAATTGGAATTAGAGTCTTTACTGATAGCAAAAGAAAAAAACAAATTTATTTTAATCTAGATTCAAACTAAATTTTTAATTAAATGACTGCTTTTTTCTCACTTCAACTTCCCATCTCAGGTAAGAAGCTGTGGGTACCCACATTAGAGATAATAAAGCATATTTTAAAAACAAATCTCACAGTCATTTAAATTTTGCTTCAGACTTCTAGTCTAGATTCCAGTCTTCAGTAGTCTATACAACTGTGAGAAATCTCTAAATCTGAAAGTCTCCACCATCTATTCCTTTTCAGTGGCTGCTACCATCAGCTGAAGCTAAAAATAATTATTATACATAAATGAACTGAAAGAAGTTGATTTTTCCACAGGCTTTAATATAACAAAATTTATTAGAAGTATAAAAAAATTGCTTGTAGACCACTGCACAGGGATTAAGAAAAAAGAACAGAAAATCACATTCTCAGATCCAGCCAAAGCTTTGTTATTCATGCAGAACCTAAAATTACATACAGATTTATTAGAAATATGTAAAGGAATTAACTGACTCTTGTAAGTCGTGAAGACCATCTCCTTTGAAGCATTTGGGGCTGTTCCACAGTAGTGGCTTTAAAGTCCCTCCTCCCCTCAGTGAACTCTTAAATTAAGGCAACAAGAAAGTATTTAAACTATTTGTTATTAGCTGTTTATGCTCATTACTATTTATTGCCTTCAGAAACTTCTGAGACAATAATAATCACTTAATTAAGATAGAATTTTGCTCTATCATACCCTGAATGTACACAATCATTGCACAGTGTTCATTAGGCTTTCTGGAAAGAAACATCTCACTGACATATACAAGTAAAAGCTTGTGAGGATTAAATAAAACAGAACTCTTGGCTTATTTTAACTCAGTGGGATCACTGGATCCAAACTCTCACTGGACTATGAAATTACTGAATTAAAGGAAATTAAAATATACTGTGATGCCTATGCATGCCTTTATCCATCTGGCCAATCATATGGGTAATGATCAGGAGCCATTATTAGGAATCTTCTCTCCAGAAGAAGCAATCACTATTATTGGGTTTATATGCAGAATAATTCCTCCACAGGTGGACAAATTAGCCATGGCAAAGTGCATGCCAGAGTGTATATATGTGAACCTCTAGGTTGCTGGGTGGGAAGAAGCAAAAGATGACATGGAAAGGAAACGAAACTGCAGTTGGGATTGGAGAACACTCAGAGTCACAATTCCAAGGTGATGAAAAGACAGATGCTTCCTATGGACCCTGTGGGGACGTTATTTCCTGCAACCCCAAAAACTACTGGAAGCTGCTGGATAGAGATTAAGTTTGGAGCAACCTTCAAGGTCACAATGGCTGTGAGGGATGTTTGTGTTCCCAGAGCATTTTATTTTGATCTGCCAATTGATCAGAAACTTGCTGTGCTTAGAAAAATTTTCTATCTTGTGTTCCTTTTGACATTTTCTCCTTAAGAAAAATAGCAGACACACTCATCTCAAGGCTTTGGCTGAATTTAGGTCCTGTCACAAAGTATTTCACTTTTTTCCCAGGACATTATTTACCCTAATTTCAGATATGCCTCTTCTGAGAGAGCCATAAATCATAGGTCCGCATTTTCAGTCCTGAATACTTAAAACCACACATCTTAAAATACATGCTGGTCATTGGTTTGCCAAATTAAAGGTCTCCTGAAGATTTTCTAGTGTTCTCTTCCTTCTCTCTTATAGTCTATCTTTGCAATTGAAAAGCACAATTAAAGTACTATTGAAGATTAAATAAAAGTAATGTCACTAACATCTCCTTCTATACATGAATGAGAAATTGTTTCTGCTGAGTGCTCAGGCCATATAATGAACTGTAGAGAAGAAATGCTTAGCTCTTTAAATGAGCTTTGGGAGCACTAGAGTGTCAGCTTTTAGGAACTGAATTTACCTTAAATTTATCTTAACCCATCCATGTAGTTTTGTATCCTGAAAGCTAAAACCCCTAGACATTAAGGTGGAAAATGGACACTTATCTTTCTCATTATCTGGCTGTGTCTCTCTTTTCACAGGCAGACAGGACTGCTGTGAGACTCACAAGGGCCAGGGCATAGAGCAGGAAGGGCTCAAATCCCTCAACTTTCATTTAGCCATGAGATGAGTTGCCATCCAGCTCAGGGTGATGACTGCTACACCTCCTCTCAGAAGAGTTATAGGAAACTAACATTTTAAAGGTGGACAGTCAGAGGGATCTGTGGTTACTCACTGCCCTTCAGAGGAGTAAATTCTCAAATTGTCTGAAATTTGAAATTATTTTTTAATAATAGAGACTGCACTCACCTGTTCTGGATAGGTGTTAACTAGGAAGACCTCCTGTGCTTTTCAACTTTCTTTACTCATGCAGAAAAAGACAAAATTTAGTACTAGACACTTTAGCATTCACTCTTGATCTGTAGTGAGACTACAGATTTTTGGCTGACCTCATTAGGAGTCGCACACTCCACAGGCAAAACTGTGCTCGGTCTGTGTAATGCCAAGGAAATTAAGTTTAGTCAGAACTTTCTTGTGCTGCTAGTAAGCCCTGAGTGCTTCTAAACGAAATCTTTAAGAGCAGGCATAGACACAGGCATCTGACATATTTTCAGTTGGGTTGATGGTATGTAGGATAGTGTCAGTTAAAGTGGTTTCTGCTTTATACACATTTTCACATGCTCTTGTTCTCTTGTAGAGTTTGTTTACAAAGAACCCAATCTTAATTAAGTTATTTGCTCTGTATTCCACAACTATCCTTGGCAGCAACAATCTTCTTAAATCTATCATTACGCAAAGCAGGGAAGACGCTTCTTTTTTCCCCTTATGAGAGCTAGAAAGATAAATACTGTCAGAAAAGGATGTGTTCTCAAAATGAAATATTTACTACAGAAAAAAAGGGAAGACTTCAGAAACAAGTTAGCTCTAAACAATCATTTCATGATCATTCTCCAAGGGCCTAAATTTAGCTTTGCCTACATTGATCTGGACTGAAAATCTACTCTAATCTTTGACAGGTCAGTGTTTAAAGAAATAAACATATTGGACCAAGCTTTGTTTATTACCAAGCTTTATATTCTAGTTTTAAGCACTACCTATGTTTTCTGTTTGAACAATAGAACTAGTGATATAGATACTGTAAGATACAGGTGCTCTTATAAGTCTCATTAAATTAAAACCCTATAAATTTCTGGTTTTGCATGTGTTCATTTTGTATGGCACCTTTTTTAAGCAGTTACTGGAATGGAGTTTTTCTGAATAGTCTAATTTTCAAGTTATTTTGCTTGACTATTAAGTGCACTTAAAAATACTAGCGCAAAACCTTGCCCCTGATTCTAAAAGAAACTATAACTGAGTTGAACCTTACGCATGTTTATGTGTGTGCTCAAACAGGTTGGTATTTTTGATTCCTGAGAATGACCTTGATTTGTATTCACTATTTAAACATCAGTTGAGAGTATTTGTTTCACCTCTAGTTAAAAGCATTTGCTGCTTCTGTTGCTGATGCTGCTACAGGAATAATTTAAATTTACTGTTGCTGTAAACAAACACTTTACTATGTTAACCTAAATGTTGTATGTGGGCACCCTAAAAATTTCTTTATTCCTGTGTCTCTAAGCTTAGAATTTGATTTATGCTAACAGTATTGCTTTAATAAAGAAATTTTATGTTCCAGTACTCTGTAGGAAGTTTTAATATCTAATTTAAACACTTGTTAGCCATTAGACAACTAGAAACTTTTCTCTGAAACTGTGGCCTGTGAGAAAAAAAGTGATAACTTGGTTGTGTAATAATTCTGAATGAGTCAAATAAAGATTTTTGTCTTGATTACAAAATTATAATATGTAGACTTCATTGCAAAAGAGACGTTTGTCCATCAGAATTTGAAATTAGTACTTTTAATCTTTTGCTTTAACACAGAAAAAAATGGGTACCAAAAGAAAAAAAATAACCACCACAAAAAAACAAACCAAAACAAAAAAAAAACCAACTAAAAAACCATAGCCATATATCCTTTTATTTAAAAAGGTGTTTCAGATTTTCCATTTCAGTTTACACAGTGGCCCAAAAGAGAAATGCTTTAAAAATGCCAGTAACTTAACAACCTTGCATTGCATTGTGGTTAAAACCTGGGACAAAATTGATAGGCATGGTTGCTATTGCAGTACATCTGCCCTGTTCAGCTTTGCCTCCTGTTGTGAAGTCCCATTGAAAACCTAGTCCACAGTAAACATTTTTAAACTTGCATGTGGTGTTGACCTTTAATAAATAATTCTGTTTTCTTTAGGATTAGCAGGGGGCACATTCCGCCCTGTACAATACAGATCAAATCTCTAATATTTGCATAAATTTGCTCCTTCTTGGTTTGATTATGAGACCATTCAGGTGGATATGAAAGTTCAAGCCTTAAGAGAAATGGAAATAGAACATAATGTGTAAGTTACTCTGTGAAGAAGATGACTGCAGACTTTTTCTCTGCTCACTAGTTCTTGCAATGCCTCATAAAGCTTCTAAATGACTAATGGATTCCCACAGGTAATAAAGAAAACTTCAGCTCTCTCTTTCTTTGTTAGAGGAAAAAATGCTATTATTTACTGAAACCTTTAAAAGCATATTATATCATGAGATATCAAGACAAAACTTTGTCTTACATGAAGCAAGAAAGCACAAGGAATGGCTTTGCAGGACTGCTTCCTCAAGCAAGGGTTAATAACTTGATAAGCAGTAGCTGAAATAAATATTCTGCAGCTGAAGTGCAAGCACAGATGCAATTTTGTATCCCAAATCTGAAGAACTTTTTATATCAGCTGGAGACTATATTAAAATACACTACTTGTGGTTCCCATTTTGGTACTGAATGCACTTTGTGGAGTAAGTACTCAGGTATTCAGAAAAAATATGTCAATGAAAGCACTTTGCATACACACAGATATGACTCTTGGAGAAAATGCTTTGCATCCAGAAAAACAGCTGAATTAGCATATCTGCATGACAGGGAGAAGTGACAGATTGCTTTCCATAAAGCAGTTGCACAGCCTGCTCTGGCAACTCTTTGATATGCTACAGAGGTACTGATCCAGGAGCCACGTCACAATCAATCAGACTCTCAGAGGACCGTGAAAGAATTGCAAATGCTTAAGTTAAGTAAGCACACAGTAAAAAGTTTTATTGAAATAAAAAGTGACTGCTTTCAGCTGCAGATACCTCAGCTTTTACCTCAGCTTGCTAGAAAAAAATAATTGTGTGAGCTTAATAGCTCTTTCAAAATACTGAGATCATAAACCAACTGGCTAAGGGTTGCTTTCTAGTAGTAATGTCAAACCACATCAAAGTAACAAAATGTGCCAAAACAAATCTCATAAACCATTTCTTAATTCTAAACTTTCCTCAGAATAATAAAACTCTTCTACACTGAAAATCAAGGTGTGAAACCGTTGGCTACTAATGCAGATCAGCAATAAATATGCATCTATGTCTACTCCCCTGTAGTTCTTTTTGTTCTGTGGGCACCACCTTTGTCAGTACCGTGACTTCCTTTACACGAAGAACCACATGAGGTTGCTGTAACTCAGTAGAAATTGCTGATATTAGCTCTGCCTCTGCCTCGTGCCATCAGTGCAGACTTTCTGTTCCTTTCTCTTCTTCTCTCCACCTCACATCCTCTTTCATCTCGTTTTTTTTACACCAAGAGTGGGCTTGGGCATATGCCCCATAACTCATAACTCCTGACTCCACACGGTATTTGGATATGGATGAGTCAGTCCTTTGTAAGTGCACATAAGTCATTCTCTATTTCCACCCCCCCCATATCAGGTCTGATTTTTGTCAAGTGTGGGTGAGTTGCAGGTCATAGGAAGATATTTTGCTATTTGTCCTTCAACACCTGTCTATTTATGTGTCTCCTCTATTACAACTTGCAATTCAGTTTTAGTGAAAATTGGATGTTTTTGTTTAATACCTTTAGTTAAATCTTGCCTTTCAGATGCAAATGTACAAGAAAAAAAAGCTCTTCTCTAGGTGGATTATATTACAGATTATAAGGAACTAAAATTCTAGCTGGTCTTTCTAGAAGACAGTTCTATATCTAATCTATAGGCTATCCCATCCCAAAAGATTATGTAAAATCATTACTTGGATATTTTTAAAACTAGACACTGCCTGATATGTTGTTGTAAGCTACTTTTAAAAGTCCACTAGAAAAAAAAAATTATAAGATTTGATTCACCCTAGTGGGTTCGTATCATCACCTAAGGGTTCTCCATGCTTCTTCTCAAGGGCAGGACTGCAGATCAAGATTTTTTCCAATCGTATTAAATTATTTCAAAGACTTACCAAAAATAATGGGAACTAAAATTCAAAGCCTCAGACACTGATGCATGCAGCAGTAAACCTTCATCAAATATACATTAATAGAACAACTTCTGAGAAGTATGATAGAATATTTCCCCTAAACAGGTATAAAATGGATAAAAGCAAAATGCTATTAAAATGTTTGAGTGCTTAAAAGCATTCATTCTTCAAAATCATCATGGAAGAATTACACTTGCCTTTGAATATACAATTCACTATAATCTAATGTGTGAGAATTGTTTGCTAAAATACTTGTCTAACTTAAGTGTTGCATGCAGAGATATGTACACAAAAATTCCACTGACAAGACCTGCACTCCTACATGCAATTTTCCTTTGAGGTCTTAACCTAACTCGGATTTAAATAACCACAACACTTTACTTTCTGAAAACTAACATAGGAGACATGCAGAACACATTTTAGGAAGCTGGAAATTTGAGAACCTGAGGGCTAGAAGGTGACTCAGATAAGAAATGAAAGCTTCCTTCATGCCTGTGAGGTGTTTTACTCAAATTTGGGTTTAGGTATGTGACTCCCAGGAGCTTTAGCCATATCCCCAGCATTTACCGGTCAGGTCAGGGTAGCTGTGCAAGCATGTTTATCCCAGTAAAAGTGGTGTTTCTGTAATAAAGGGAAACTGCTGATGCTTAAAACAGTGATAACCAAGAAGCTCTGCTGTGTAACTCAGCATCTGCAATAAATTTCAGCCAGTTCTGCTAAGGTTACAGAGCTCTTATGAACCAGAACAGTGTTACATTAACTGCACAGCCCAGGAAGAAAAAAACTATGTAGCAGGCCACTACCTGGACAGCTTCTGGAGTAGCTTTGGGAGGCACAGAAGAGCTAGTCAGAAACCAGATGGAATCACTCAGACAGCTGGTCAAGAGAAATTAATCTAGTGATAGGAAAATGGCATTTAAAGAGCCAGTATCACCTTCCTGCCTATCAGATCATCTGACTTTCTCTAAAGACTTTGAGGTATAGCATGATGCACTACGTTTCTTGAATGGGAATAACCCAGAAGACAAACCAGAAAAAACCCATACTTTATTTTCTGAAAGTACGGTGGGAAGAGGGGCCAGCTGAATCACTATGACCTTAAGTGAGGTCAGTTTTTTCTCCTAGGTAGTTCTTACATGGAAAAGAACATCAAAAATCCCTGGAAAAAGATGAAAGAACCACCTGGCAATCTCAGGACATAGGAGAAGTATTATTGATTAAAAAATAAAACAAAGCAAAATGCCCAAAAAATGAAAAAAAAAAATTTAAATGTGCACACTGAGAGTGAAACTGTAATGAGAATCAATCTTTTGGATGGTACAGGGATATGACATAGTATGTCACAACATCTATATCTCATTCAGCTAGAAAATCTTGCTATGTATTTCCTTACAAGTGCAGCTTTTCATGTTTGAATTGCAGATTTGGTGCTCAAAACTACAGAAACATTCTTTGACCCTCTGTGTAAACTAGTAAGACAGACTAAGGAATGTGCAGCGAACCTGGAGTTATAGTTTAAAATGGTGATCAAACGGTAGCACTTTTACTTTGTATGTCCTTTTTATTAATGCTGCTAATGTTTTCTGTGATCTTGCTAACACCTAACAGAAAGATTAAGGATAAAGCTTTGCCTGCAGATGTTCAAAACTTGGCCCTTGCCTTTCCCTGAGAAAGCAGAAATGCTCAGTTTCAGCTCTTAATGTAAGATTTTTTCCCTGTGTCAGCTGACAGACACATTTCCTTAAGCAACTTTCCTCCACTGGTTTTATTCTCATTCCTAAGATCTCATATTTTCTGCTTTAAAAATGCAGTTTTGCCTGCAAATGGCTGAGACTAACAGCTTTATTACAGGACTGAACAAAAAAGAAAAAAAAAAAGAAAGAAAACCCTGCAGATCAAATATGTTTGTACTAAGTCTTATCAGCCTTGCCCTCAGGGCCACTTCACACATTTGCTGAGTGTTTTCCACAGAGGACACTGCTCTTTGCAGTGACCTTTTTGAATCTCTGTCATATCTTAAATGTGCAGCAGAGCATAGCATTTCTCACCACTAATCTTTTTTCCTAATCACAAACGGTTCTTTTCACTGCTTTAGTGCTTGTGGGCTCTCTCACACACACTCTCACACCTACACCCACACCCAAACACATGCACAATGTCATTAGCAAATATAAACAAGGCTCTATAAACTAGAAGACTATTTTCTAACTTGAAATTCACAAGTAAATACTGGAAATCTTTATCGCCTAGAGATCTCTCTTTTGGCACCTCTGTATCTCTGCTAAGTGAGGATTATTTTAGGAGAGCTCTTCAAGATGGTGTCCTCTGATCTACCCTTTTTGGAGAGATGCACACCTCTATGGTGACAGTGGCACTGAGGATTTTACTTGTGCTCTATGGCAGTGCCTCAAATATTGAGAAAATATGCACACTAAAGAATCAAACAGAACCTAACAGTCTGGATAACTGCAAATTTGTTTGCAATAGAAATATTTTAAAACAATCTATTATGACTAAAATACCCCTGGAGTATGGACTTCTGCTTGGAAAATGTCTAGCGTGCCACTGGATTACTATTACAGTCTAAACAAGACACCACAGAAATGCTGAGATAAATGTAAAAATCTTAAAACCAGAACCTTCTCCAGTTTCATCTGAGGAAGATGGTCAGAGGAATATTTATGCTACATTGTGATCTACAGTTCTGCATAAATGAATTTATTCCCTTCAAGTTTGCAGGGTAAGGCTGAGGGCCAACGAAACTGATGAGTGTAACACTGACATTTATAAGATATTTAACTTAGGTCGTACTTTACTTGAAGTATTCCATTACTTATTATGTGGATTCTCTCACTCTTTTTGTACTTTATACATGGAAAATAACACTAAATATTTGGTTTGGAGCAGGAGTACTTCAGGCCTTTTAAGATAGGGCTGATGTTTGGATGCATCTCTGTGATCTAGCTGGAAAACCAAGTGGAAGATCTGATCTTTGACCTCACCCTCCCTGCGTCCCTGGAGGCACAGGGGCAACGTGCCTGAATATATCTGACTGTCCCAGTGTACACCCTGCAGTGCACTGTGCAGCATTCATTCCCCCACAGCCTCATGCCCTGCCAGGTCTTCTGTGCCCTCCATGCAGACGTCCCTTCAAAACATGGTACATCTTTCTTCTATTTTCCTCATATCTGTTTGTGTACAGTACCTTAACCACAGTAACCAATAGGCTGAATTTCCATATCTTGGTGTTGATGAGGGAAGGATGAGACAAAGAGGTTAGCTTGTCCCCTATTTAAGAAAAATGGAGCTAGTCTGACTATATTTGCCCCAAATAAATTAGCATTTCTTCAAATCTGACAAGTGGGAATTAAAAAATATATCCTTTTCATGCATCTAGCCAGAGTTCTAATTTTCAAGAGGTTTTAAACCCACTATTGAATTAGCAAGCATTTAGCAGACATAGTCTTGAATTTCAAACTCCCCTTGCTATGACAGCATTTTGGTCTGTGTTTGGCAGTATTTGTTTATGGAAGCTTTAGCTCCATAGGAGACTTTTTATTTCTCATCTTCCAAGTTGCAATGGCATAAACAGGAATGGCATGCGGTATGAAATCCAGCTGTTATGTTTACAGAATCTAGAAATCAGTAAGATAGCCACATACCAAAAAGCACAGAGCCAACAAAACCAGGCAGACAATACCACCACTTTAGCTGAGCCCAGCTGTTCCCTCGCACCACCAACCTGCTGGCTGGCAGCTCAGTTCCAGCTTTGAGGGAGCCAGCTGACTCTCCAGGTTTGGAAAACCAGGACAGCTCATATTGAAGTTGTGTCTCCACTGACAGTGTGGCTGTAGCTGACTCTGGGCACTCACCTCTATGACCTTGAGTCTGAAACAAGCAGTTACTGCACAAGGTACAGATGTGGGCCTTATACATTGTAGGAGGCAAGAGATCCCTTTGCCAATGAATGTTTTCTCCTTTTTTATGTGAATGTGGGCACCAGTTGGTTTGTGCCCATCTCTACTACATCATTGATAAACAGCTGTTATATTTTCTGCTGTTATTTTTTCCTGCATGAGAACGTCAGACACTGACAGGAGTGTCAGTGCTTGCCAGTGCAGATTTGCCACCAGATCAGAGTCAAATTTTACATCTGCTTTTCATCAATGCCCATGAAACTGTCAGATCTATGAGGGATGAAGGCAGATCACATACACACCTCCAGCAGCACCAAGTGTGATTGAGTCAACAAGGTAATAATACAGAAAACTGATGCAAAAAAGGAGCAGACTGTTGCAATGGGTGATTGACATTTTGATAAATTTGGATTGTAACACAGGCTTCAAATACATAAATACACTAGTCAAGAGTTCTATAGTTCTACAGCATCAAATGGAATATCAAATCTGAAATTTAGGAGCAGATACAAACTGCTTTAAATAAAACATAAAAACACCTACTCAGATTCTAATTTTTATCTTACTAGGCAAATACAATTTGTTTAACTTATCTCTAGAAATTATGTATTGATCTTGCAAAACCCCCCACAGATTACTTAGAGGCTGATTTTAATGATACTGTGTGCTCATCAGAGCTCAGACAATCACAATAACTAATTTCTATTAGGGAAAATAGAAAAGCAACAGACAAAAGTTTTTAAATTACTCTCTATGAATAGAGAGCCTGAGTTTGAAAGAAGGCTAAAAGGAAATATTTTAAAATATGTAAATACTACAACGTAGATTGAAGAGAGATTAAAATGGATAAGAGAGAGCATGTTGTACTTTCAGGGAAGAAGAAACACTGTAAATAACATTGATGATTTCTAAAATAGACTGGAAATTAGACCTTCATTCAACACAGTATGCTGGGGCCTTGGTACCTACAGAAGACTGGAGTAAGCATAGCTTGAGAGAACAGTCTTGGCCTCTTACCTAAAACATCTTGGAAACATGGTGTGGCTGTGTTAGAGAAAAAACACCAAGAGCAGAAGGTGAAATCCCAGTTCCTCAAATCCTTGCAACATAAGGGACCTGAGATAAAGGAGTACAAAGTCTGACTTTGGCCAGGTGCTGAGTAGGACACTCACTTCGGTCAGCTGTCTGACTGGTGAGCCAGGCCACGGACTGGCAGTGGACAGGAGAGTGGCAGCAGAAACTGCTGGAAAGATACACCTCCGTGTCTCCAGGGGCTCCTCTCATGGGTGCCTGGCACTGACAGCTGGATGTGGAAGTCCTTGGTGGATGGTACATGTGTGTGCACACGTGTGTGTGTGTGTGTGTGTGTGTGTGTTTTCCTTGACAGCTGATCCCTTGCTTGGACCAGTTTAAAAGTTGAGCTTTGTGCTGTCAGCTTGTTCCATGATCCTTTCCTAACATCCCTGGTACTAATCAGGTGAATCTCCTGACATTTAGTCCTCTGCTCACTACCTCCAGAAATAATAAGACATTTTATCAGTGTCTCCATGAATTCTGGAATCTCCAGGCCAGGATCTAATCCCTGGTATTTAAGTAGGCAGACATTGAAGTCTAGACATTCCTGCAATGTAATTGCAGGGAAAAAATAAGTAGGTCCGGTGGCTATGTGTTTTCTATTACCAGTTTAATATTGAATCCTATGTGCAAAGATATAGAAAATATACAAAAATATCAGCCACAGCCTTTAGTAATTGGTGTTTTGAATAAGAGTTGATAGTATTTCTGCAGAGGCGAAAATGCATTAAAGGTAACACTTTTGACACAACATAACACCATTTACGAGATTCCATTATGCTATTTAGAATTATAATTTGCAATTAGTTTGTTCTGTTGAATAACTGCGAATGCATAAAATTGTATAAAACATTAAACAACTGGAAATTGCACTTCTCATTTCCACAGAAGGTGTCTAAGTGGCTTCCCTTTCTTCTGTTGTGTCAACTGCATGTCTCAGCTTGGAGTCCTTTGCAAACTTGCTGAGGAATTTCCACATTTAAAAATATTTGAAAATTTAATGATGAATCAGTAGCAAACATACAGCAAATCAGCGCAGGAGCAAACTCCCTTCAATTAGAAGTGTATAATTCTACAGTACTATCCTCAGCATTGTTGAACACCAATATTAGCAAAGTGAAGTCCTTCCCACGTCATCCCCTGCCTCCCCCACTATCCCTCCTGCATGGTTGCTTTAGCTGCTCACTTTATCAGGGAATACAGAGCAATCTGTGCATGACCCCTCTGCCTCGGTGTGGCTGCGACTTTGATGCTGAGTCTGGCCAGATCTAGGAAGTGGAAGATGTGACTTCATAGTTTCTTTGCCATCCTGCTGTCTCCTGGATGGTGTTAGACTTTTATGTCTGGTTTTGCCTCAGGGTTTCCGGTCCTGGGAGGTGAAGACGCTCCCCTCCTGGGATGTGTTTCCATACCCTCTCTGGTCACTCACACTCCTCATTTCAGGGCAATAGTAAGCAGAGAGATTGGTATTTATTCTCTGTGAATATAAGCTTGTGCTTTCTTTTCCTTACTAATTTTGATAGAATTTGAAAACATGAAAATTAGAATGGGTCCAGAGGCAGATATTTACTGTCATAAAGGACAGTTCCATATTTGAGTTAATTTGCTGTTTGTAGGAGAAATATTACAGAGGAAACATGGTAGTTAAAAAAAAATAAAATTTTAGGTGTCTTATACCAGGACTCTCTATCCTTGTTTCCACCACTGCCTATCTCACTCTACACACACACAGAGAAACTGGAAAACTGGAAAAAGTCTATTTCAATATGTCGATGCAGCTAATATGTTGGTGTGATTTTTCTCTAAAACAAACATTATTCTGCTAGAATGTAGAAGTTTTCACATTTATTAAATTAAACATATTTCTGTTGGATTGTCTCCATCAGCAGAGAGAGGGAATGCAGAGGAATAAGGAAGCTGAGCAATTTAAATAATTTAAAGGGAAAAAACAAAAGCAAGCCTGAAAAATATCAAGGATGTTGTCACATAATAGAAAATTATTAATTTTGCAAAAGGTTAATTAGGTATGTTGGTGTTACATTGAATAGTAGCAAGAAGAATAAAAATAAGTAAGAGAAAAAAAGAAATGCAGCCATATGGGAATATCAAGAAATATACTTAAGTGTCCTTCTTACAGTTCCAGCTGTAAGACTTCATGGTGACCCCTATGAAGGAATTTTATTTGTGCTTTTTTTGTACAAGTGAGAGAAAATAGAGAGAAATAGAACTTGTGTTGACTCCTCATTCTTTATTAAAAAAAGATTATCACAATGTAGTTTAATTTCCTGTGTATCTGAGCTTTGATTAAGGAACTTATCCCTGTTCAGAACACTACTTAAATATATGCCCATCCTCCCACTGATTTCAGTCCTCCCTGACTAACAGCTAATACTTATCTCAAGATAAAGATCTTTATCTCAAGAGACAGATGGAAGTATGGGATGAAATTTTTCCTGAATCAGAGCTCGAACTACAGAAATATAATTTAGGTTGGTACTCCAGATTTCATCCAGTTGAATTCCCTGCTCCCACACTTATATTAAAAACCAACCAAAAAAGCAAACCTCCTAATATTTGATTAGAATTTCCTATAGTTTAACTTGTGTCAATTGTCCCATTCCCATGCACTTCTAAGATTCTGCCTTTATCTACTCTTCTTATCAGAAAATATTTTATAAAGCAATAAGTCTCAAATTAGTCCTTATATTATAGTCCTATATTCCTGGATGAGAAAATAAGCACTATAAAACATGAAAGAATTAAAAACTCTGTTTTGTTTTGAAAAGCTGCTTGTGGTAGAAGGAGATATATAAGATGGTCATTCCTTAAAATACTCATTTCTAGCAGGTGACATGGTGGTTAAAACATGTTCTTACCTAATGAGCTGAAACATGCTGGAGCTTGAAATTGTTTTTTCATAAAAAAATCTTCCTCTAGTTTTACCATTAATATAATTACTCCTTTCCATTAACCATTCTCTAACTAATGAAAGTCTTAATGATTTCACAAAAACTAATATAGCATGAATTGCAAAGCAGCCCACACAATAATGGGAAATCTAGTGCTTAACTTTAAAAGAATTTTTGCTTTTGTGGGTAAAAATTCTGGAAATGGGAAAAATTCTGCATGCACTATCCACACCCTCAAGATCAGAAATGCTGGTTTTTTGCAGGTCAGGTTTGCCAGCTTGCAACAGGAATGTCTGGAAGGAAGAACGGATTGTAGCATATAAAAAACTAAGCTTGTGCTTATTCCAGGACTAGCTGGAGACATTTTTGCTTGGTTTATATAATATTAAAAATCTTGTGGCTCCTGGCTATTAAACTGGTTCTTAAATGTGACCTGTCAAGCTGTACTCCCTGCTGCCACTTTCTCAGATGACGCCACACTGATCATGTTTACGATTCTCCTTCTCCATCCAGTGTTTTTGTTTTGCAACTGGAAGTCGATGTTGTGTAGAAAGCGATCCAGCATGTGGCACACAGAGTTGATGGCTGAAATGTTATTTGTGCCCTCTAGATATGATTTTTTCAAAGCAGTACTATAATTTGAAAGAAAAGGTTAATTACTAATTACAGATTATTTAGTGTGTTCTTGTACATGACTATAGCTGTCAACACAAACTATAAGGTCCAAGTACCAACAAAATAGTGTTTTACGATAAATATTATCCACAACTTCTGCATCTAAAAAAAACAACACAAGCACAGTCACCTATCCCTAGTGTGATCCCTGATCTAGAATGATCTACTGAAAATATAAACACTTTCTGTAGGAGAAGAATCTGATAAATTCCTTTTAATTTTGGATCTTTATTCTATTTGGGCTAAGTTTACAAGACAGCAGACTGTTGCTAGCTTTATTCCTCCTTCATAAAAGATCCATTGTAAGCTTCAAAGAATTCTCTCTTCCTGCACATTATAGACATTTTTGTCTCTTATTTCTACCCTTGTATATACCAGCTCATTTTCAAAATGTATTTCATTATGCTTAACTTTCAAAGCCATAACATCTATCAATTGATTTTGGTTTTCCCCTCTACTTAAATATAAAAATGCTGATAATTTTTCCTTTATTGCAGCCTGAGAGGCTTCCTAGACTATTTACTTTTCCAATTGTAGTATATCATAAAATATCAAACGAAGTCATTATTTATGACCTTCTTCTTCTACGTCAGAAGCTTCCAACAGGTTTAATATTAAATCTCTGCCTTCTATTTTTGTTTTGTTTTGTTTTCCAGTAGTAAGTCAACACTTCTGAGTCACTTTAATTAGTACATGATCTAACTGTGTAATTAACCCACTAGCTATACATCCTCCACAGATCAATGTTCTGGAATGTATTCCTAGATAGATGGTCCTCAAAGGTAATGATTGGACCTCACAGAATGTACTATGTAAAGAGAGAGTATAGCATCTCAAAAGGCCAGGGTTTTGTGCTGTTCTCTATTTTATTGTGCCTCTGAAAAAAGTCCCTGGAGAATCATTTGAACTGTTCATTCAAGATGACAGTCTGTATTGGAGGTGAAGGCTGGGATGCTCATGTAAAGAAAACTACAGAGCAGCATATTGATCAGCTGAAGGTACATCTGTTACCTGGAACTGCAGCCTCCATAGTGGGCCTGCTAATTAAAACATCTCACCCATCCTTGCTTTTCTGTTCAAAATAAAGTCAAGATGGAAATTAGTTTAGCAAGTCCACTAGCTTTAAATGAGAAAAGTATAATAGCTTGTTTTACATATCCCTTAGTAGGCTACCACTGTTATTGCGGATTTGATTACTTCCCAGAATGGGCAGAGTCAGTGAGAGGCTAGAATAGAGTGGAGATGTAGAAAACCTTATCTATGTTTCTTCCATGCACTCTTGCCCCAGAGACACCGAATGTCTGTGTGGACTCTGCAGGAGGGAGCAGTTTGGAGAAGACTAGAACTGTCTCATGTACAGAGGGGCAGCTGCCACTAAAATGGCGCCATATGTCACTAACACAGTTTCAGTAATTTCAACACTGTGAGAACAAACAAAACAGTGAGATTGTGCAATCTACTGCATGGCCCAACTAGATGAAAAAATAGCAGTGGAATAACTCAGATATGAGGAAGAAGAAGAAATTCTGTAGGCACAATGTAGACATCTGCAATGTAGACAAGGGGGTCCCCTGAACAGTCACAACAACGATACTTCAAACCTGAAGTTCATGTCATGCTATTGCAGGTGACATGCAGAGGTGAACTTGGCCTTAGGTTTGGCAATTTTCCCCAATGAACTATAGACATTCAGATGACTAACTCAGGTAAGGAGGACTACACTGCAGGTAACTAAAGTCAGAAAGGACGAATTCCTGTTAGATAGAATGAAAAACAGGTTATGAGGGTGTTCTACAAGATTTTAATGGCTACCACAATATTCATAATTTCTATAGAGGGTAGTAGAAAATTTGCATGTGAGAAAACAAGATTTGGATTTCTTTTAGGCAACTACTTTGTGTAGATGACATA
Organism: Pardalotus punctatus; assembly: GCA_013400915.1. NCBI lineage: Eukaryota > Metazoa > Chordata > Aves > Passeriformes > Pardalotidae > Pardalotus > Pardalotus punctatus. Next base: position 138,615 of record VZTX01009991.1, read on the forward strand.
CTAAGATGATACTGGAAACCCTTGTTAAATGGAGATCCATTACAATCTGACAAGTAAATCCTAAGGCACATAAAATGAAACACCTCATGAGAACTTACAGTATGAATTGGCCCTAGAACAGGATGAAAGAAAGGAAAAAACAAACTGAATTTTCATACTTACAGAATTTCTCATATTTCTCAGAAGTACAGAGGATGAACCAGAAGAAAAATATTTCAATATGAGAGTAATTTATTCAGAAACTAGAGGAATAAAGTAGAAATTGAAGAAGAAGCTGTCATGGTAGGTTTTACGTTTTTAATAAAACAAAAACTTAAAAAAATCAAAGTATGCCTGTAACAATGTCAACTGATAAAGGAAAATTAACTAGAGAAGCAGAATACTCTATCAGCAAAATATAAATTCGCTTATGAGTTTGTCAAAAAAGGTAAAATAACAAAATGAGCAAAAACTTGTATTAGAGAAATAAAAGGCAGCATAACACAAAAGGTAAAAAATATGAAAGTAAAAAACCTGCCGCTTTGAGATATGCCTCAATTGAGTGATTGTCCTGGATGCTCAGCAGATACTTAGCATTTTATTCATGCATAAGTCAGGGTGGAGATCTATCAAGAATTATCTTAGTATTCTTTTCATATCTTGTGCTTTTGTGATTCCAGGCTGAGAAAACAATTGCATGTAAGTTGATTAGCATAATATATCAGCCTGAGGTTCTAATAGAGAAGGAGGAATACATGGGAGAAGAAAGAAATGAAGCTAATTATATTTTGTACTAGTGTAGACAGGAAATATCTGGAGAGGGGACATTAATGGCAGTAATTTAGAGTCACACTCTGTTGGTTGGGTAAGACTAGCACCAATGAAGTCAGTAGCCTGGTTTTACTCTGATGAGATAGAGATTGTTTTACAGGATTCAGGGTTAAGTTCAACATTGCATTATGTATTGGGCTTCCCTGGCCAGGTTTTGGTAGAGCAGACTTCTGGCAGCACCATGGAGAGAGCCCATGCTGGAGCAGGTTTGCTGGCAGGACTTGTGACCCCATGGGGGAGCAACATCTGAGCAGTTTTTTCCTGAAGGACTGCACCTTATGGAAAGGACCCACCTTGGACTAGTTGGTGAGGAACTGCATGGAGTTAGTGAGGAACTTCTCATGGGAAGGACTGACGTTGGAGAAGATCGTGGAGAATTGTCTCCTGTGGGAGGGACCCCATCCTGGAGCAAGGGAAGAGTGTGAGGAGTCCTCCCCCGAGGAAGGAAGAAGCAGCAGAAATTAACTGTGTGAGTAATTGACCTCAGCCTCTATTCCCCATCCCCCTGCAACCCCAGGAGACAAGACAGAGAAAATCAGGAGTGAAGTTAAGCCTGGTAAGATAGTAAGGGGTGGGGAGAATGTGTTTTAAGATTTGGTTTTGTTTCTCATTACCCTACACTAATTTGATTGGCAATAAATCAAACTAATTTCTATGTGTCAAGTCTGTTTTATCCATGATGGTAATTGGTGAGTGATCTCTCCCTGCCCCGATCTTGACCCACGAGGCTTTCATTCTATTTTCTCTTCACTGTCCAGCTGAGAAGGGGCGTGATAGAGCAGCTTTGGTAGACACTTGGTGTTCAGCCAGAGTCAATCCACCACAGCTGGATTTAGATACACTGCATAAAATCTGGATGGCTTTGCAGAAAGTATTACAGTTCATACATTGAAAACTGCACAAGCCCTTGGCTGTGCTCCATAGCTGTAGGAATCCCATCATCCTTCTGAAAGGAAAAACAACAATTTTTTGTAACTGTGGCAGAACTGCAGACATTTTCAAGCATTTCAAGAATGAAAAGTTCCCTCCAGGTTGATTATAATTTCAGTTTAAATCTGTTCTACTGTTGCCTGGACATTATGTATAGGAATACCAAATCAATCTGAGAACAAATAAAATCCTTATTTCAGAATTTTCATAACATGTATTTGATTCAACCTTATTGTAGCTACATTTTCTTACAAGTTTATGATCATTTATGTGATTCCAAGATAAAAAGTGAATATTAAACTGAAATTACATTGGTTCAAAAATTCTACTTGTTGAACATCTTGCATAATTTATAAGTGTTATAATCAAGGGAGAGGTCTTTTTATAGAGTCTGACCCAAGTAGTGTGAATAGTTGTAATTTCTTTTTAAATGAGTAATGTGTGAAACTAACCAATGGATCACTTTTTTTGTGCAAGAGGAAACAAAGGTGGACATTTCTACTAGCAAAAACCTATTCAATTGCCCAGGCTCCAAAATGTTACTCTTAGTCAATGGCTGTAAATAAATTAATCAGAAATAATGAAAAAGAAAGCCTAGCCAGGTCAAATAAGAAGTCTGGCTGTCTTTCAGTTAAGTTTTCCCAAGGACATAATAGAAACAAATCCCATTCATGAAGTCTCAGTGAGAAGCAGCAGCAGAATCCTAAGTGTTCATGACAGGAGGAAAATACCTCCTATGAGATGAATAATGTTTCTGGCAGAAAAATGTGTATTTGCTGAATTAGCTTCAATAAAGGAACATTTACATAAAATCATATTAATTTCAGGAGGTGTTTAACATTTCTGCCTTTGCTGGATCCTTCTGACCAAAAAAATGGTATGTAATGAAAATGTGTGTTGAAGTTGTTACTTGTGGAATCATAGAAATATTAAGCAAGTTGAACTCAAATGTTTCAGTTTATACATAGGACTTTGATGGAATTACAGTCTTTCTATGAACCATTAAGGACACATTATTCCATATTTTTAATTGAAATGGCACAAACTTACAGCCTGTCAGCATAAGAAAAATTAAACTTTACTTTTCTAATGCCTACAGAGAACTGTATTTCACTCTCTTTCCTGCTCCCTGGGTACTGCTGTTGTCAGTGATAAGCATTTCTGAAGTGTAAGGCAAACACAGGAACACTTTTTTCCTCAGTACTCTCTGTTTCACTGTCTGAGTAATTCCCAGATGACTCCATTGCACTCTAAGGGGACACATTGGATTTGGAACTGGAGAACAGCCACATGACTATGTTTGAAACCAAAAAAAGTTTCATTTTCATTGCTGTAGTTCTGCCTGAGTATCTCTAATGTTGTGTTATATGTGTTCTAGAGATGTTTTTCAAATTTTTTTGAGGCGACTTCTGTAGTTGCTCTATTTTTTTTTTTGTTTGTTTTTATTTGCTTAATTTATTAGAAAGTTCTTGCTAAAACACAACTGTTTGTAGGTTGAGATATTTGCAGAAACAAACAAAAACTGCAAAGAGGCAACAAAGATAAATTTCATACAATTCCTATGTAAGTTTGAGAGTACAGAAGGAATCAGCAATGCATGGTTGTGCAAAAATCACCCCAAACCTCTGCAAAGGGACTCTTCCTGCCCTCATCCATTTTCTCACATTTACAAAGCATTAGTCAAATCCTCAGCCACAACTGAGGAATTGATCAGTGATGTACAGGGGATAAGCAGATATCTGAAAGTACTCCACATAAGGGTTTTTCCTGATTTAAATCGGAGTTATTCAATAATCATCTATTAATCACCACTTGTAAAAGTTCACAGCTATATCTGTCTTGCAGAAGGGCTCTGGATAAATGGTCTTGGCTCCTAAACTGGTAGCTGACAGAGGTGCTGCATCCAAACTGTCAGACAGGATAGTTTTGTGTTGTTCCCTGCACTTCTGGTTCCATGCCCTTGCATGATAGGAGACCTGTCAGAGGACACTTGCTGATGGATACTTGTGTTTTCATCCAAAAGAAAAGGCAGCAATGGAAAAAGCAGGGAGAAGGTGAATGGACCTCAGAGGAGGGATAATACCCTCCTGGGTCTCATCCCAAAGTTTAGTCAGGATGCGTCTGGTGCTTATTTCCAAGATTAGAGGCTGGGGAGTATTTTCAAGTTAAATGATTACCTACTGCATCAAAGTTTTCTCTGTCTATTCTAAGTTGCCAGATAATTCCTCTTCTTTACAAAGGCGCCACTACAATAATGTGTACATGAGATGCAATGGAGGTACCCAGCACCAACCTCTGTCCTTGGTTCTCCAGGGCAGAAACAGTTCATAAATCAAAGAAAAATATCAAAGGCAATTGCTATTCATGTCCTAAGCAGAGCCACATCTCTACAGGGACTTTTTACTGAATACTCAGGAAGCAAAATTTCCTCAGTGGTGAGACTTTCTTTCTAGTCTTTCTTCTGTTTTGAACTCTGAATCCTCCTTTCCATGACAATGATACCCCAGAATTTCAAGAGCTCTTCAGAAATACATTCTCTTTAATGATGAGGTACTACACATAATCAATCTACTAAAAATACAAAGTAAATCCAGTTCTATAGACCTGAAGAAGTTAGTTCCATGTATCAGCAAAATACTTACATATTTTTCACTGTTTCTGCAATCAAAATGTTCCACTGACAAACCCAAACTAATGCACAGAATGATATTATCATAAATTTAAGTGTTATTACTGTTAGCCAAATTAACAGATAAAAATTTCTGCACGAAAGGAAAGTAGAGGGTGTTACTATACACAATTTCCTTATATGTCAATAAAATGGAGGCTGCATGGATGGCAGAGAAAAAGGAACAGTCCTAAATGGCCATCTAAATTCCAAATGCCTTGCCTATTAAGAGAAACATCTTGTAACATTTATAATAATTGGGTTTGGTTTTAAAATTTAGATGGTAACAAGAAATAATTCAGTATGACATTGATGACTATTCTGATAAATTTCAATGAATTTAAACATCTATATTTAAAATAAAGCCATCACAATTGAAAATAGCAATTCTGTGTGTTCTAGGGGATTGTCTTGCACTTACAATGCCATCTGCTTAGTGTAGTATTCTGTATGTAACTATGTATGTATATAATAATGCCATTAATACAATTTTAGCAGTATAGAGTTCCATGAAAACACTAAGAAATAGTAATAATGATATCAAGCTACACAAGGGGAATATGTGTTTGTATTTCTTTTTCTGATTGTGATGAATTTTATATATCTATCAACATAAACATCACCATCTGCCATGAAATACAAAGAATTTAAAAAAAAGAAGAAGATATAATTGTTGCATTTCCCTTTGCAGATTATTATGGTTTTGTACCTTGATTATTACAGTCTTGTACCTTTGTACTATGATGGTCCCTTGATGCAAAATACCAGTAAAAACTTTTGAATCATGTTCCTATTCAAGTAGTAGACATTCAAAATGCTGGTGGTTTGGGAAGAATAAAGACTCATTCACTTTTATTTTCCCCAGTGCAGCATGTTTAGCTTTCTATTTTTCAGACAGTATATTCAGGGAAGTTGCAAAGGCAGCAGTTAAAAACTGCCAGAAGCTACCATATGAAGAAGAGAACTTTGGAAAAATTTGGAAATTTGGAAAAATCTTTCCAAACAAATCTTGCTTTCTTAAGTTGTCAGAGTTACAATGGAGGATTACTAATCTGTGGATAAATTATCAGCTTTTCAGTAAAGTGTTATTTACACAGTTTCTTTTTCTTCATGAACATTGTTGATTCTTCTTATTTAGTTTAAATCATGAAGCACTGTCATCTGAGAAGACTAATTTCATCCTGGCAAGCAGTTTTAAACACCATACAGATCTAATTCAAACAACCCAATATGTAGGGTGCTGAGAAAGACTAAATAGCTTTATAGGTCACCTTCCTTCTGATTTGTCGCTAAAGACCACTCAAGCTCAGTTTCCTACAGGCTTCCTTTGTGTTCCTTCCCAAATGCAGCCACAAAAGAAACATTGAGTTCTCTGTCAAAACACTGAAAAGATTTAAATTTCATTAGATCAGTCATTACTACAAATGGAGATTTTTCTTGGGGAAACGCATCTATTAGCCTGTGTCTCAGATGGTGCACAGTACGTAGAAATCATTCATTATATATCTGTACATATCTTCATATACCTGTACTGAAAACTATTTGTAGGTTCAGATCTTAAAACTGGGTAATATGTGAAGCAAAAGGCAGACTTTTACATAATGGCTCTTTAGTGCACAGCAGTACAATGTTGCTGAGAAAGGTTTCTACCGGTTTTTTATTGACATTTGCTTGGGTTTTGCAGTTCTAATGTTTGATGCTATAAGGAAAAAAAATAAGTGAAGTGCACTATAGGATCATAGAATCATAGAATGGCTTGGGTTGGGAGGGACTTTAAAGATCATCTAGCTCTAGCTTTCTGCCATGGGCAGGGATGCCTTCCACTAGACATGGTTGCTCAAAACCCTGTCCGTCTTGTCCTGTTGCACTTGCAGGAATGGGACATCTGCAACTTCTCTGGACAACCTGTTCCAGTGCCTCACTACACTCACAGTAAAGATTCTTTTCCTAGTATCTAATCTTGATCTGCACTCTTTGTGTTTAAAACCATTCCCCTTTGTCCAATCTAGCACATCTAGCAGAACACTGTCTTTTCGGGAAGGATCAGGCTAAAAATAAACAATAAAGTGCATGTATACTTGTAATCACTGACCATTACCTAAAGACCTTTCCCTGCCTCTTGTTTATATGTGTGACTTGTTTAAATTATTCCCTAATGTCTGAAGGATTAACTCTTCTTTGTCTCTTGGGGTAGTTTTTCTTAAAAAGCAGTCATAAATCACTCTCTGCCTTTGGTGACATAAGACCTATTGTTCGATGCTCCAATATTAATCCTTTGTTTTATAAAGAGTTAATTCACAGATATTTTAAGTCATTTTAGAGCAGGTTGATAAGACACAAAGTCTTCTTGAAAAATTTTAATGCAAATTAAAAGACAAATATAACCTACTGTCTCTTAACTACAAGTGTCTGGTGTCAAGTAAGATAAGGTAACTAGGTAAATTTATTTTTAGATGCCTGCTTTTGAAAGGAAGAAAAGAAAATGGAGACAACAAAAGAAAAAAGGGAAGACTAGAGGGCAGTGATGAAAAAATAGTCTTGAAATAGCTTATTTGGCAAATTAAACATTTGCATTCTTATGGAGCAGATTGTAGAACAGAAAATGCTGAAATCAAGATGATCAAGGAATCATCATATACATCAAATAGTTGCATCACAGAGTATGACATTATAAAAACTACATTCATTAAGTCCCAAGGACAGATGGCACTAACAGATGAATGCTGTACTTCCTTTTAAATGGAAATAGAGGAAAAATGCATTTGACAAGATTTTGTTTGAATAATGTCACTGACTTTAATAAAGTTACTCAGGTTATTAATTTAGGCCCTGCAGAACTATTTATGTCATACCTGAAAAAGAGGTAAGTATCTAAAAAAATAGCTCAGGTACTTTGAGACTGAAGACTGGCTAAGGAGACACTAGCAGATGCTGAACATTCTGAAACAACAGAAACAGAAGAAAAAAATCAATAAAGCCTCAAATGAAAAGTGAGGAAAGAAATGGGGAGGTTATAATTTTCTGCAATAACTCTGACACAAAGTTTTACCCTTGCAATGATCCTTTCTTCTAGGCTACTCCAAAAAAGGATACTCCATCCAGGCAGAGAACAGCAGTAAAGAGCAGATCTACAAATTGCTTTCTAAAAAATTCCATTTTTCTTTTCCTGTAGCTTTTCTAAGTGGCCTGAAGCTAGAAAGCTGCACCCCTTATTTCAGCCCAAGTACTTATCAGAAGCTTGAGACATTGCCAGTCCTTTCAGCAGAGTTGTGGCCAGTGGAGTTGGGCACCCCCTGAGGCTGCCCTGTTTCCTTCTGTGGCACAGTTTGGCACAATTTGTAGGTCTGGGTGTGACCCAAGAGAAGGACAAGGGAGGTATTTGGGCAGGATCATGGTTTTGCAAGAAGAGACATGTCTTACTTCTGGACAGGAATTTGCATCGCAGCTCAATATTTTTCTTGACACCTGTACACATAGAGGGTCTTACTGGATGTTTTTGTAAAGATTTGTGATAGGATTTGCATCTCTTTTACTTGCTTTTCTGAATTTGTGTTTTGGGGTTTTTTAGGCATCAAGACCTGTGAAGCCCACGGGAGGGTGGAGACTGCTCTTCCCTTTCGGTGCTGTGCCCTGAGGAGAAAATGACTGAGACGGAAAGATGAGAGAGGCAAGAGTCACTGCTCTGAGCTGGGAGTGCACAGCTCATGCTTCAACAAATAGTGCAGTCAGGAGCACAGAGAGAGCTTTCAACAGTGACTCAGATCTTTCCAGGGGCCAGAGGATGTTGCAGTTTACTGCAACTCAAAAAATTGCTGAGATGCCTGGAAGCAACAAGTCACCTTTAAGCACATAGTGGGGAGAAGAGTGGTGTACAAGTCCTACCTGTTTTTTTTGGAGCCAGTTTTCCTTGAGAATTTAATTTCCAGCCTTTGTTCAACACTACTAGGCTTGCTTTTTTTTACAGAACCTTTTTAGAGACATTACAGAGAGAAATAATTCTAGCTACAACCACTCCAAAACTGTGGGGTTTTTCAGGGTCCTGCTCCAAGAAGCTCAGGTGTCCAGTGAGAGAAAGGGCTCTGTATTTTGAAAACAGGTTAGATCTGTGGACCTCAGCAAAATGAATCTTGTGCAAAACTACTTATGCTTTCAGTGGAAGAGATAACAGGAACTCGCTGAGGTTTCCCATCCTACAGAAAGTGTAATTTGTAAGGCAAGAGCTGATAGCATTGTGGTTTTCTAAGTTTTCTGTCGTTCCAACTTTCAAATGCTATATAGATGTCATTCAACTCTAATATCACTTACAGTTTTGAAAAAAAAAAAAATCATTATTTTTCCCATGCAGTATGCAATTAAAACATTTTTCTTGGCATCCTTTTGTGTTCACAAGAATGAAGGATAGTGATGATAAAGCAAGTAAGAATATTGCTTTTCCAGCAGAATTTTTTGGTGTCTGGGTTACTGTTATCATGTCAGCAGGAATGTCAAGGAAAATGGAAATCTCTGTTTTATGCAGGACATTCCTATAATATTTCTGTATCAAATTTAATTTTAGGACTCTGACATTTTTATGCTTGAACAATTTGCCAAGCTTGCTACCTTAAGAGTGGTAATATTATTCTATGCAGATCAAAGAATTTTATACCATTTCTGTAATGGGATACGGATGAGTACAGTAATTTCATCCTAGATTTTTATGATGTAGTTCTTAAACAGTAGTAATTATACATCACAGGAACTCTGAGAAAATTAGTTCATAACAGTTGCATCCTGGACTCAAAGTTACATTATTTCATATTACAAAATAAAACAACACTTTTTAGAAAATTTTAATTGCAGAAGTATATAATGCATTCCAAACTAGCTTTAATTTAAAATTAATTTAAAGAAAGATGTTTTCTGAGATGCAGAGGTCACTACAAGTTTTTATTGATAAAATTTACTCTTTTCTAAACTTGGCATAGGCACTGAAGGACAACTGAAGTAGCCAGAAATAACTTTCCTAACCCTGCTTCTTTTCCTTCCTCCCCTCTGGTTGGTTGGTAGAACTTTCATTGGAAAACTGTAATTTCTCAGGGAAACGCAGGCTTCTTTGTGCTTCTGACAGTTTCCCTGTTATTTCTATCTGCTTGGATAATTTTTAATAGAGCTGAGCCACAGAGCTTTATTATTATTCTAATGATTTCTGCATTAGTAGGCAAATAAAAAATTTGATTCAAAAACCCCAGGAAAACTCTAAATTATATTTGATTTTTTTTTTTCCCCCTTAGAAAGCTCAATTCTATTTGCTGTGCATACTGTGTTGACTGTGGTGGGATTAGGTTTCTTTTTGCGCTCAGTGGAAGTTTTCCTTTTATAAGGATGTAAATGGACACACACTTCTTCATGAAATAAAAAATGGGGTAAAAAGTCTCTAAGAACCACAGAACATGATTTAAAAGGAAATAAACACTGCTGCACAACCACATTTCCTTTTTTCTTGAATGAAAACAAATTAAGCTGGTTTTGAAAATGACCTTGAATAAACCGAACAGTACAAAACAGTGGCAATATTTCAGCTTCCATTCACCAATGCCATTTATTGGTTCACTCCCAACATGCCTGTACAGGCAGCTTAGTCTACTCATGAGCTCCAAATAAAGGAATTCCCCTGCTGCAGGTCTTCTAAGGACTCCTGAGTTATGTCACAGTCTGTGAAAGTCTCTGGAAGTCCTTGCAGATATTTCTTTCACTTACTGTTTTTCTGTTTATTTTATTAAATATTTTAGTGGGTTCAATCTCTTCTACTTGTAAAAAGCATCCCCTCAGATTTACCAGCAATTTATACTGAGATAGAAGAGAGATGGTAAATGTGCTCTTAACACAAGAATATCATGAGATGTCTGGAGAGGGAAAAAGTAAAGATGTAACATCTACACACAGATTTTTCCTGTACCATGTAACTCCTCAACTGCAGGAGCATGTGTGGGTGAAATGGAGCCAGTATTATCACTTTAGTAGGCCAAAACAAACAACAAAGTATGTCTTCAAGCATTTATTTCACCCCCTTCTCTTTTGTTGGGAAAGAACACTCTGTGTCACTTTTCTAGGTTTAAGTATACTAGTGAAATACTGACTCCTGCTGTCTTAGCTCTGCTGATAAAATGATCCACAAAAGTGTTGTACAGTTAATGCTTCTACACTAACACAATGCTTTTTATCCCCTGTAAAACGGCAAGGCATAATTGTATATAAAGATGAAAACAGAACACTTTCATACTTGGTAGTGTCTTTCCTCCTCCTCCCCCTGCCCCTGCAAACCTTCAGACAGAAAATAGGAGCAATCAGTTCAACGTGAAACCTCCTCTGGTGTCACTATTTGCGCTTTCTCACAATAAGTGGTAAATGTGTTTAAAGGGTTGCTATTCTCATTTACAAACTTCAGATTGCTTAGTCATAATACAAAGCAAAACAAAGGAAATACTTGGAATGTAAAAAGTCATCTTGCTGCACTTGTATAACATAAAATTTCTTTTGCAAATAGAAAACAAATTTGATGTGAACATGAAGCTTCCTCATCTAGCAAGTTGCTAATTATCAGCCTAGTAGTATTTGCTGTTTGCTAGGCCTTTAAAATACTCAAGTATCTTTCTCAGCCATATTTGTAGATCCATTGTGGGGTTTTGAGAGAATATTTTTTACTCAATGAGAAAGCATTTTCAGTGTTTTAAAATTCAGTATGCATGCATAATAAATCTGGGATCCAGAAACTAAAGAGACTCTTTCTACCACTGTAACTGTAGCATATTTCTACTATTTTATTCTTACAGAAATATTCCTATGTAATATGTTTAATCTTACTGACCTTTAATTCTTATTTTAAAATTAATTTTGGTAGCTTTATGCAAATGTCATAGCAACACACATATTTGCATGGCTGTAGTGGTTCACGTATTGCTATGTCCACTGACAATATCTGTGCCTGGTCTTTGCTCATATACTTTTTTGGTTTTGTTTTGTTGTTTTTATTTGGTGGATTGCTTTTTTACTTCTTTTTTGATTAGTACAGGGCCTAGCTCTGTAGACACTTTGTCTGGCCCCACAATTGCGAATCCACAATTGTCAGTTGTAGAAATGTGCTAGTTTCTTCCAAATCAGTCCTTGCAGGATCCCTGTGGGACATGTTTGGGGAAGGTACTGGAGCTAGAGATGTTTTTTTACATGACAGGCTAAATTCTATCATCTCAAAAGTATATGTTCAGAAGAACTGAGGCATAGCTTAGTTTTTCATACTTGTTTTCCTAGACAATGTTGGGAATTGGATTTGGGAAACATTCATGGATATGCTATATAGGAAAGAGTGATCTGGAAAGAGGCATAGGTAAGTAAGTAATTTCTTCACATAAACAAATTTTACTGCTTTGCAGGAGAAATTTGTTCTATTTGTGCCTGTTTGTCATGGAAAAAACAGGCGGCTGTGGTTAAAAATGCCAATTTTGATTAAAGAAGATAGATCTTCCTAGATTTCTAGTCTCAGTGAAAAAAGTGCTTTTTAAAGTCTAAGCAAAACCAGCTGGATCTCAGACCCTTCGAAGTGTCTAGGAAGACGCTGAGCCCCATCTGCAGACTGCAGCCCACACATCCCTCCACCAGATAAAGACAGCTTTTATGAGTATCCCTTTCAATGTTATACATTGTTCCTCTCACAGAGCAACAAAGATCATGAAACAAGCTTCAGTCTGCAGCAGAGACTTATTAAAAATTCTGAAACTGTTATGCTAAACATGCCTGCCATTCCTGATAACCTTTGAGTTATGGTAGCTAATGATGTCAACACCTATGTCTTCCTCAGTTACATGCAGCTACTCAGGCTTGTGTGTGAATGGACTGTACATTTCTTTGTTTGTAGGTTTGAATTTAAGCCAGGAAAAAAAATGTAAGAGAAATTGATCTTTCACTGACTGGGTGGAAGAACAAAATACTTTGGAAGCTCTTCCTTACCAAGGCATGTTATCTTCTGAAAAAAGTAAAAAAAAACCAGCAAAATATCCTGTGAAGTTTTTCAATATTTTCTTTGTTTTTGTTTCTCAGAATAGGAAACAATTAATCTTTTAAAATATATTTTAAACGAAAGCTTGTGTAACAAAGTGCATCACTAATTTGGTAGATGACAGTATTTCTCAAGCATAACAAAGTAGTGGAAAAATTAATGTTAAATTTTTTTTGAGTTAATAGTTTTACAAAGCAAATAAGTGATTTGGCAGTGGAAAAAGATTAACTGAATATGCAGTTCAATAAAGTAGTTTTTGTTTTCAGAGTTATCTCCTCAAAATAAAATATTTCTTAATTTCTGTAGCATTTCAATTTCTCTGGTAGACACACAGCTTAATGCTTCATAACGAACATGATAAAATGGTCTCTGCCTTTCATGCACCTCATACATGATCACATGCATTGTATGAAATCTGGTTGTCTCAATTGTTTTGCAGACAAGTGGTAATGAAATTAAAGTCTCTGTGCAGATTAACTGTGTACAGTAAGGAAAAGTCCTTCCTTTAAACTGTATCAATACTTTTTTTTTGGTTTTTTTAATGTCTGTGTTATGAAAGATGAAAAACAGCTATTCATCACTGAATTTCTCTATGCCACACAAAGTTACTCTATGATATTCCCCCCACTTCTGTCTCTTCTCAGCTGAAGCATCCTGCTTTGTTTCATTGCTACCATTATGGGAGACGTATAACAATCTCCATTGTTAATCCTGATAGTCTACAATTCTTTCTGGCAATGGGAGGAATCAGAAGAGCAGACCCTGTTTGAAGTATTTCTATGTATTGATTTATTCAGGTTGATCTCAGAAAGAAATCATAGAATCATTGAATGGATTAGAAAGAACCTTAAAGATCATCTACTTCCAACTTTCTGCCATGGGCAGGCACACCTTCCACTAGACCAGGTTGCTTAAAGCGCCTTCCAAACTGGCTTTGAACACTCCCAGGAACAGGGCATTCACAGATCCTCTGGGCAACCTGTTCCAATATCTTACCACCCTCACAGCAAATAATGTATTCCTAATATCCAATCTAAACCCACCCTTTATTAGTTTGAAGCCATTTACAATAATTACAGTTTTATCAAGTAAAACTAAAGCAGTCCTTTGAGTCAGTCTTTAAAGTGACTCTTCAGGCTCCAGAGATGTAATTTTTTAACATGTGGGTGTATTCAATTTAATTGTGCTCCAACATTGGACTGCTATTGTGTGGACAACTGGAACTTTGGCAAAGGGCACATGAATAAGTCTTAATTTAGAAAATATGTGTAATTCTTGTCCAATTGCCAAAATATTTTAAAAACAATTCCTTTGCCTCATAATTCTGTTATTGCTGGGTGAACTGAGAGGCTGAATTTATTCAGCTTTTCAAAGAAATTGATTTTGCTGGTTTTTACTGATGGCCATTGTAAAAAGGGGTTTTAATTACCCTGTACTTCTACTGTTCCTCTTTCCTTTTCCATTTTAGAAACAACTAAGCTTATGACCATCTACATGAGAAAATCTGTTTTTTTTTTCCCTCTTTAGCTTAATAAGCAGAGCTGAGCCAATTAGACCTTGATAACAAATTTGGGTTCAATAGTTCAGAAGTGAAGTGTAAAGAAGTCTATTAGTTTGCAAACAGAATGTACTTATGATCGATTCTTTCCATTGGAGAAACAGAGAAACCACTTTTTTCCCTCTCTAAATGAAGCAGAATTTTCTAGTAATATGAAAATTATAGTTCTGGGGGAGAAAAAAACCATAGGTATATATTGACACAGAAAAATTCTGATTAACTTTAGGTGTGTCACTCACTGCTTCTTTCCCAGGCTGCTGGTATCTCATATCAGCCTGTCATACTTGATCTACCAACTTTGTCTCTGAATGCTGGGCATAATATCTTGACTGGAGGTGGCCAGAAATAGCTTCTCTTCTCCACCCAAGATTAATTTATGCAGAGGTGAACTCTTTCTAGGTCCCTATCTTTTTTTAATCCACTTATACCATATCCTCAATTTTCTAAAAGTTTCTTTAGTGTTTTAGAAGTACTGAGTTCTAAGAAACCACTGTGTGTTCCTCTAAACAGTGCAAACAGTTTCACACAAACCTAATAAAAGATGAATTATATTTTGCATTTAAACTTTAAATGGTTTTTTTTAATTAATTTTAAAAATTTATTTTAATTTTAAAATTTTATTTATTTTTTAAATGCCAGTTGTCCTTGGCAATCTTAGTATTGCCAGAAGTCACTTAATTGGTTTACAAGATTCCAGGATGTCAACCACTTTCTCTATAACTGAACAGTAGAATGGAGGAAGGGTCAGCACCCTAAACACATTTCTCCTGCAACTTGTAGGTAGGTATGATGATAATTTTTGTTTCATATGTAGTGGTCCCTGGTTTAAATATAATATGCATCATTCCTTTTTTGCAATCTAGAAGGTAAACAGCTAAGTGTATACATAAACACAATGGCAATTTATCCAGATTTTCTAATGTAAACCTTAGGCAAATTTATCACTTTGAGAAGTGGAATAGCAGCAGAAGGGAGAAGTTTCTTACAGGACAGCCTGAAGGACTTGGCCTTCAGTTAAGGACAGAGGATTCAACTAACCTCTTGTTTAAAGACCATCTTCAGTATAATGTTGTTCTCTAAGTACTTGTCAGCTCTTAGAAGACTACAATTTCCCTAAATGATTATCCTTTCTCCATGCAGGAAGTGATAAAATTCCTTATGAGTGCAATTGTCTTGTCTTAGACAATGTGAAAATACTCATCCTCATGAAAGGAACAAATAAGTGCTCCCAATGAATTCCACGTGCTATAGTACTTGGCTCTTAATAGAGAAATAATTGGATAGAGACAGCTCCCGAAAACATCTCTTTGAAGGCAAGACCTATGAATAGTTCTTGTAAATGTATGTTTGATACACTTTTAACTTGCTGTTTGCCTCACTGATTTCTCATTAGTTTTTCTTAAAGGCTGAGGCATGTTAATTTATTTTGTGATTATAAGAGTATTACGGCCTTTAGAAAAAAAAAAAAAGTTACTTTGCGGAATTAATAAAAACCCCAGACAATTGTTTTATTTAAATGTTATTTAATTAAAGCTAGTATGATGTAAAACAAGTACTTAGGTGACATGATAGTGAGAATACTCTTAGTAAGTGCATAAGCACCTGAATGAGATTGAATCTTCTACAGTTTTCCCATATATGCTGGGCTTGTTGAGTTTAAAAATAGTATAGGAATTCTCAAGCTTTTATTAAAAGCACACCACTTTATTTCTATAGCAGTTCCAGTGCTATAAATTTAATGCCTCTTTTTATTTGTGAAGTTGCCTCCACCATGATTAGTAGACTAGCACAACAGTATGAAATGTACACAATAAAGATGACATTGTACTTTACCTTTTTCCCTTTATTGGAACTGCAGGGTGATGATTTTAAAGCTTGAAGCACAGAGGATATTTCAAACCATATGGGCAGGATCATTTTTATGTTTAATATAAATGATTGTCTAAGGGCTGAACTAGAAGTGTGGCCCTTGTTACGTTCACCATCTTCAAGAGAAGCTGTCTCCAAACCACAAAACAGTCTTCACCTCCCCCATTTTTCATAAATGTACTGAGCTGTTTTACCACAATGACTGTGCGATTAAGGTGTTGTTGTAAGGTGCCTGCCCTCTTGCTGCTCTCCAGCTGGCTTTAGAAATAGCATTGGATTTTGTCCAAGCTGATGAAAAGTAATCTACACAAACTGAGCTGTCTTCTCACTACTATGAGTTCAAGCCCCAGAGGCAAGAGTGAGGTCATTGCTGTTTAGCTTAAACTGCACAGCCTCTAGAATGGTTTAAGGCAGAAGTCTGACATTTATGAAGTCTTTATACTTTTTTGAAGACTGCTGAAACAGTAAAAGATAAAAGTAGTGCTTCTGAAGCCATAACTTTTTGCTGAATCTCCAGGGCTTGTTTCTCTCTCTTGGATAGTGTATGCCTTTCCTCAGTGCTGGTGTTTTTCATGTAGAAGAAAAGGCAATTTTGAAGTATGCCTTGTGCCGAAATACATAATACTACCAAGTGTCCTTTAGGTGGAAAAGAAAAACCTCAGAGACTTGATCCTAACATATGTATGTATTTCTCTATGTATTTCTGCTTTGAGAGTGTTTTAAACTAGGCTGCAGATATTTTTCTGCTTAAAAATGGAGAGATTTGCAAAGGTTCTGGACAGGTGGAGAAAGAATTGTTGTGAATTCATTGCTTGTTACTAGTAGACATTAGAGTTTTCTGTACTTGAGCGTGGCATCTCATGAATTTTATTTGCATTTCTGTACTAAGGATGCCATATTATTGAATGAAAAATAATTCAAATTGAGCTAATTTCTCCCCTTGGTATATGTGGTTGTTAAAAAAGGTAATGAATAAAAATGGTTTCTTAAGTAAGAATCACACCCTTGCAGAGAGTGGATACAACCTAGTTGTGTGGTGAGTCTTCTAAAATTGAAAGTAAAATGTTCAAATATTGAAGAAGTGTTGAAAAACTCATAAAAATGTCTTCTCTTCTTACTTTGAGTCAGAAAATGTTGCAAATTTTATGAAAGCCTGTACTTAGGATATTAGCCTGGTGATGTAAAAAGTGTAGGAATTTCAAGTGGGAAAAAACATTCTGGATATAGAACTTAAAAATTATGGAAATCTCCGGTATTTTCTTATAAACCATTACATGAAATCTGAATAGTTTGGAAAATTAACCCTTTGTACATAGCTGACTTGAATCTAAGCTCTGAATCTTGGGATAAGACTTAAGAGAGGAATTTGATTTCAGAACCTGTGTCCTGTAAGTAAGAGCTGGGAAGCATTTCTGGGAACCTAACAGAGGCACTGATGAATTCAGTTGCATATCTCTTTCCAGGAGGAAGGCTGATTTGGCATTATGAATCCCGAAACCTACTAACTTGGACGTCTCTTTGTGATTTTAACTTTTTTGTTGTTCTCACAGTTGCAAATAACATACCTCACTTGTAATCAACATATTTGCCCTGCTTGTACCTGTAGGAAAAAAAAAAATACATTAAATGTTTTCAGAAATTGTCAGTATGTACAATATTATTCCTTCTGATAATGTAGAAATATTACATACTACAAAAGGTCTGTTACACACATGAAAAATTTTAAAATAATATTGGGGTTAGAATTGTCTATTTGTAGCTGCGTTTCTACTCTTACCTTTTTTTACTGTAATGCCCATTTGTTGGAGGTTGAGGGGTGTGGAATTTTCCCCCATTCCTGGTGCTAGGTTACTAATGGCTGGATATTTAAGGACTATTAACTCTTTTTGTAAGAGACAAAGAGCTGGCTGAGCGTGGGAGTGGAGGGCGGATGTGGTCATCAGAGAAGGAACTCAACCACCTGCTACGGGAGAGGCAGCAGGGGGGAACTGCGGGCTCCTTGCTACAGCAGCAGAAAGGTTTTTCTGATCTACGCTCTTTTCTTCTTGTTGGTGAGTGAGCTTTCATCTGGGAAGGGGACGTTCCTGAAGGGCACATCCTCCTGGCTGTGCCGGCAGTTTTAGTGGAAGGGGTCTGGCAGCTGCTGCCCTGCGATCTCCCTGTCTCACTGCCACAGCTGGGGAGTCCCTGCCACCTTCTGCCGGCAAGCCCGGCTGGGCTCGTCTCTGCCGCCCCTGCTCCCTGCTCTGAGCTCCTGCCCCACGTCTGCTGCACGCCCGCCATTGCCCTGCCCGCCCCGCCCGCCTGACTCTCGGTCCCTCGCCATAACCCGCACCCACAGAGCTGACCGCGCCACAGCGCCCCCTGCAGCTGCGCGGGAGTCATCGCACCCGCCCTGCCCGGCTGGGAGCCCGACAGCGCCCCTGCCGGCTGGGACCGGAACTGCACCGAACGGGAAAAGCGCTTGGCAGCCCAGAGACTTCTGTAACCGTATCTTCTGGTTTTTGTGTGTTTGTTTGTTTGTTTTTGCTACTGTTGTTGTTGATTATTTTCCTTGCTATTGATACTAGTAAAAAACTGTTATTCCTTTTCCCCATATCTTTGCCTGAAAGCCCTTGATTCCAAAGCTATAATTCGGAGGGATTTCAGAGGGAAGGGGGTTCACATTTGCGGGTTCTAAGGGAGGTTCCCACCCTCCTTAGCAGACACCTGTTTTCAAACCAAGACACCATTAAAAAAAATTATGGTATGGCCTTAAAATAACCCAAGAAACACCACCAAACTTTAATTTCAAAAACATTTTCAAATTAAATATATTTTCCAGTATGCTGCAGAGGAAGCATAGAAACAAGAGGACTTCAATTTTCCTGTGAATAGCAGTTTATGATTTGGAACAGGCACTTGTTAATTCAGGAAGGTGGAATGAAACATTAAAACTTAGGTATATTGGTGTAAGAAATACTATAAATGCCCAGAAAAGTAAATTCTGTTGCCATATTATTTCCCTATAAAGTTTAATCAGTCATGCTCAAATCTGGGAGACAATTCAGTAACTGCATTATCCAGTACAGTAACTTGGAAAGCCCCATTCAGCTTTATGGATTTAATATAGTGTTCAAAATGAAATTCTGAAAGTTTTTCAGTCTGAAACAAGAAAGAGAAATAATCCTTTTCAGACTTTAAGTTGATCATCCACAAAATTCATCCAACATTTTGTGCTGAGTTTTATTTTCCATTTCTTGTGGCCTGCAAAGAGTGACTGAATTGACTTCTAGCGAGCTCACCTGCCATTTGCAGCCATGCTTAGAGAGTTGTAATTACCAAACTGTAACTTGATGTATTGCTTTTGGAAATGTGCACAAATGAATTAATGAAGGTTGGAAAATCCACCAGTACTGAACAAGCCACATGTATTTATCCACACACACCCTCTGCATTCATATATGTTTGCTTATTCATTAATATGTTAATATTTATTAACATATTAATACAATACATTTGCATGGTTTTCCACACATGTATATTTACATGTTCATGCACATATTTGCTTATCTACGTGCATATCTATACCCCCACACTTCCGCACACACACGCATGTTTATGTGCATGCAGACGTGTACTCCTACACCCATTTGTCCACAGATTTATATTTGCATCCACATGTGCACATTCACCCCCACATGTACACGAATTTTGGTAACGCCACAGCCAAGTAGCATCTTAAGAATGCAAATAGAATAATGAAATGTTTTGGTGAGGTCTTCCTGTCCATGAAGAGAAACAGGGAAGGAAGAATAAAGATACTTATTGGGTAATCTGACACGTAAACAAGGAATTTGAGCACGAAGGAATTGTTAAAAGCCAAAGATTAAAATCTGATGGCAAATTTTAGAGGTAAAAGTGGCACTGAGCACTACAGAACTCCTACACTATGAGGTACCTGGAAGAGGAATCAGGACAACATAGTCAAATCAACCCATGAAGAAGAGGTTAGTTCTTAGAAGCATTTAAAAATGCTATGGTAGGATATGATTTTCTGCAAAGAGGAAGTGATGATTCAAGAAAGAGAATAAAATACAGTGAAGATTTAGGCACCTGTTTTGGCTGAATACGAATGTAGAAAAGGTTGTATTTAGCAGCCTTATGCATAAAAGACCTCAGCAAGATTTAGTCATATCCTGCATCTGATGATTTGTGAAGATCAACAAAAGATGCCTGGATTATACACCTGACAGGCAATATAGATCAGTTAATAGGATCTACACTCACACTGTTCCATGAATATGAGAGCTGGCTTGGGGTGCAGGGGAAGGAATTAAGAGCTTTGTTTAGTCAAATTGTGCATGAGCTAATAATTAGACACGTATGAGTCAGTATTGGAAAAATAATCCAGAATTTTGGTTAAGTTATTATTTCTACACTGAAGTTGAAAGTTCCTTCAGCTATGGAATCTGCACAGAATTTTGTAATTACAAAATAAATTTTTTATATCTTGCTATACCAGAGGGAAAATATATGAAAAGATGAATGGGTGATCTCTTTGAGGTAAGAAAAAATAGGAGAGATTACAAGAAAAGGAAAACCAAGCACAGAAATGAGATTAACTATGGGAGCAGAGGGGATATAAAATAAGTGGACTGTGAAAATGTCAAATGAGTAATTCAATCAGAATTTACCAGTGGTATATGAGTAACACTGGTCTCATTCTGCAGAGAAATATTGAGGATTACTTGATAGACTTTTTGTAGCATGTAAATGATGAAGTGAAAAACTGGTTTTAGATCTTATGTCTCCCTGTGCTGCAATCTGTCTAAAGAGTGGTACCATGTGAAAAACATTATGAAATACAGCAAGCATAAAAATGAGTAAAAAAAGGTGTTTTTAAGTCAAAAGAGGCAGAAGGGCTATAAGAGATTGACATATCAAAGGGAAATAGTGAAATATGAAAGTAAGTAAAAGTATAATTGCAGTAGCATCAACAGAAACTTTTTGATGACATTTTTGTCTTCAAACACTGAAGTATTCAGTTTTTTTCCATATCATGATCTATAGTAAAGCTATAATCTTGCAGTTTAAGTGTTTCCCAGTAATTATTTCAATATATATGCCATGGGAAAAGAGGCAAAAAATAAAAAATATGTTCTTGGACCTATATGTCTGCTAGAGAAGCCCAACAGAAAGTTTTATAAGTGTGAGCTTGGGGAAGGGAGGAAAAGGGGGGTGAAGGTGACAATATTGTGGAAGCAGATAGGATCTCAAGTGTGGGTAGAGGTAGAAGGAAGAAGCCCTTGCTTGGCCAAGTTATTGCACATGAGAAGAAAACAGGCAAAGGCTAATAATAGAAAACTCAGTGTAATAACAAAAGGAAAATCTGGGGTTAGGATGTTTAACAAATAAATGTAAATAATAAAATATTTGGAGAAAGGGACTGATACATTATATACCTTATAAATGTTTACAGAATACTGAAGAGCTGCTTAGATGGAGCCATAAAGAGAAGAAAAAAAGAAGAGAAAAAAAAAAAAAGAAAAAAAAAAGAGGGGAAGGCAAAAAAAGCCTGTTTGCAGAACAGAACCGTTTTTTCAACTGTTTTTCTGTGATTTACTTGTGCTTTACTAGCAATTTGAAATTACAATTTTGAGGAATATTTTTTCAGATAAATTACTGTGTCTTATATGGGTTGTCAATCTCTGAAAGTAATGCCCCTTGGTATGAAAAGAAATTCCAAAATTATTTCCATAATAATAATAATCCATGGTTATTGACTTGTGGTGGAGCCAGAGTTAATTTCCATAGAAACACAGTTTTCAAGTGTATTGTGTTATGTGGTTGAAAAGCTATCTCCATAGGGAGAAAGCACATAGCTGTAGCTTTTGTGTTCATCTAGTGATTTTGTCTTTATTTACTTTCAAGAAAGCAACATTCATATGTTTGTATATATTTAAGTAATCTTGAAAAATAGTTAAAAAATTTACCAGGCTAGATATGCCTGCTGCTGAGGACCACATGTTATATTAATAGGTGGAAAATAATTGGTTTTTATATATTTTGTCTAAAGAACAGGCTTTTGAAAGTGTCTAAACAGTGGTTTTCTGAAAGTATGTGCTTCAATCTTCTTTGCTTTTTAGGGATAACAGGATGATTCAGAATGTCCTATACTTGAAAATAAGCACAATTTTCACTGTAACAAAACCAAAGTAAAATGCAGCTTTGAATGTCTTTGGAATGTTGGATACATTCTTCCCTTTCAATTTTGTGTTGGCCACACTAACTGTTGACAAATAATTAGAGAAATAGTGTTCTCATTACTTATAAAAAGGAGTTGACTTTTTAATTACTTTTCTGTTGATGAACTGAACACAGAAGAGAGATTAAATTAAACTAATTGATTAAAAGTGTAGTAAATGTAGCCTTTTAAGTAGCCTTCTCTTTAGGCTCTCTCTGTTGGTTGTCTTGATAATATTCTTCTTCTTTCTTCTTTTCAATGTTAGAGGATTTTAGTGGCACTTGACAAGAAAAAGTATTAGAAACACGGTAGCTACCAACAAGAGAGAGTATCAAGGCAGAGATTTTTTGAGGATAAAATGTGTTGAAGGGGATCAGAGAGTTGTAAGGACAATAAGGTTACCTGAAGTGACTGCCAACATGGTATCTCCAGAGGGTTTCTGTTATTACTGTCGTTTATTCTTGTGATGGATCTCCTCCAAACCCCATCCTTAAATGAATTGTATTTAGTCTGCAGCTTAATGAACCATGTTGATGTTTGTTCCTTTTTCTATCTATCTATCTATCTATCTATCTATCTATCTATCTATCTATCATCTTTCTATCTATCTCAGTATCAAGGTGTGAACTGCCAGTTTGGTATGAGAAACCACTATTACCTCATATAAATGAGATTGTTTATTGACTAACAAGGTGCTAGTCTTGTCTGTGTCTGCTCAGTCAGAGACTTACATATTTCAAAGGCACCTATACCTATCTAGGATGGATTATTGCTGCAACAAACAGCCTCTCATTACCAGGAAGCTACAAGTCAGTACTGCTTAAGAGAGGCAGAAAAAGGAGAATTTGTGTTTAGTAGTGTTTCCAGTGAGTATGTAGAGCAAATAAATTCTAGACATGTCATAGGCTTTCAGAAATTTGAGAAGACAATTCCCAATTGAAAAGGCTACAAAATTACCCTGTTGACTGGTTCTATTATCTGTCAGCTGAATGAATTACAAAGAATATTCTTTAGCTAAGAAAAAATTACCAGGTATTAAGAAATATTATTTCTATGTGCCTTCAAATATAATCACTGAATTTTGTTAGAATACGGTAATGATCTTTATCTTTAGAATTATGCTTGACTGAGTTCTTATGGTGCCTGTACGTCAGAGTATTAGCTGAGACACGGTGTGCACAGATGCAAGGAATCTTTTACTCATTTTTAGTATTTTTTCCTCTTTACTTTTTACATGAGACTGGGGCAGTCTCAGAGCACATAAATTAGATTTCTTTTCAGATAGATGTCAGATGTGCTCCAGAATTGCACCTCGTACAGCTAGAATTATTAATGGATAATCAACTTTCCAATGTGGCTTAGAAACCTTCAGGAAAAATTTCTGGAGATGTGTATAATATCACTTATATAGATGTGTATAATGTTGGGATATAGTTAACCGCTGTTTAAATCTATGAAGTGACAACTTTGTGAAGAGACATCTCCATTAGCTGTGATGTGCTGGAGTGTGCCCAAGCACACAGCAAATAAATGCGGAATTCAGGTGTTTTCATAGTGTAGTTGGGAGGATCACTCCCATCAGTGTGCAAGAAGACTGATCTTGTTGATCTGTTGCTGCAGCTGAGGAAAAAGCTGCATTCCCATGAGCTTTCCACCCTCCACTGCTCTGGATATCAATCTTCCTACTTGCTTGTGCCTGGAGCTGGGATTTAACTTCACTTAGGACTTGGACAATTTCAGAGTAACTCCTAGAGAAGTATTCCTATATTTACTTTTGTGAACAAACTAATGGGACTGAAAATAATGTTCAGTCCTGTTGTAACAAAAGTCTTCTAGACATTTCCACTAGAAATGAGTGAATTGTGGCAAGCACATTTTTCCTTTAATCTTTGAATGAACTGTTGGAGCCTTGAATGAGATGCACTGGACATTGATTCAGATATGGAAAAACTAGGTTCCAGAATTTTTACCTATATGGTGTTCTATTTGTGTGAATCCTAATGGGAGAGTTTGTGGAAAGTTATAACCTTGATTTAAATTGCTATTGATTTTACTGTCTTGCTAATGAAGGATGATGAGCAATGCAAAGTTAGTTATGTTCGTAAACTTCTCAACCCTGAATGTTTTACCAGCCTGTTTGCAAGCTTTCTTTAACCACTGCAATTTGATCATCCTGCTTAATTTCTTGTACTGAAAGCAATTTATCTGTAGCTATTTGTCCTCTAGGGACAAGCTGTGTATTTAATGCAAAATAAAGCTTATGCAAATGATTCATCTGTATTGAAATCTGATGATTTAAATATTCAGGTTTTCTAATTCACTTTTTGTGCTTTTTAAGAGCAAAAGTAACTGGTTATCCGAGCATCCACTTCAGAAGATATGATCGTTTGCTCATAAATAATAGTGAGTAAGAATATGATTTTGTAATGTCTCTCCCTAAAAGATATTGTGAGTACTTCTCCTGCCTCTGTAGTATGGACAATCAGGCTGTTCTGGGATGTGTAGTTAATGTGTATCTTGATAAGCTTCTTGTACTCCTGCCTGGGATAAGGTTTTTATCCAAACCATGGATAGCTTAGTACCAATACCAACTGATGTGGATTTTTCTTGCTCTTTTTCCAGTGCAACAATAGTTTTGTAAAACTTTCTTGGGCAGCCAGTACTTGTCTTTTCTTTATAATTAGAAAGCATGGGTAGAAAGAGAGTTCAGCGTGAACTCAGGGAGGCATGGGGAATGGGTATAGACTGCAAGTACAACCATGTCAGTATTGGTGGAAGCAAGCTGGTGAGGCCATCTGAAGCTCCAGATTTTATGTGTAACTGGAGCACAGTCAACCTTCTGTAGATGTCCAAGGGCTCTGCACTTCTCTCCAAAGTTATCTATAATTTCATTGAAGCAACTTCCCCACAATTTGAAGTGCATTGCCAGAGGTCTAACTGTGACACCTGTAAGGCTGTCCAAGGTACTCCTCATAGTCAATGGAGATAAATAAGTACATGAATCACTTAAGAAGGGTTTATCCTTGGTTAGGAGTCTAAACCGGATAATTATGACTATAGAGACTGGGGTGAGTAACTAAACTTTGATGATTGATTATCAGGTGTGTAGGGCAGAGTCTTCAATGGATACTTTCAGGTACTGTATTTTCCTTATATTTAGTGAATAATAACAATTTTGGTTTGCTCAGCAGCTTATATTCTGTTACAATTCTCGTATAAATTCTGTCTCCAGAGGCACAACATAATAAATGGATAACTTAAAAAAAAAGATTACATGAAAAAAACATGCTTCTTTTTGACATCTGTAAGATTTGAGCTTAATGGGGTACAGAAAATAGACATTTTCAGCTGGATTTGGGTACAGAATGGAGACTCTAAACAACAGCAAAGGAGTTTGGTGGATGCAAAACAAACACTGGAGATGCTTTTGCTTTTCCAAAGAAGAGGTGGCAAAGGCTAGAAACCCATGTCAGCACAGCCATGGTGGGTTAGCAGGGCTCCTTTAAGCATTGTTCCTTAAAATAGTCTACGATATACATTTTGCCTGGAAAGAAAATAGAGCCTAATATGAGAGTAATATGTTATTAACTTCTATTCAACAAAAACTAATGCAAGCAGTGCTCAACTCCTTTTGACTTCTGAACGTTTTTTAAGTTTTGCTTTGACACAGAAAAAACAATTTATTGTGCTAAAGGATCTTCTTCTACCTGACTAAATGTAGACTAGCATGATATCATGATAGTGCTTTAAACACTAGCCTTCCTTTCTGCTGTTCCTTGCAGGGTATTACTTGCCTTTGCTTACAAGCACTTTTAGAGCAGGTTTGGTCTGTGCTTGTTTAATGGAACTTGGGAAATACTGTGACGATATGCTATCCACCAGCTTTCCACTTGAATAATTGTTGCTGCTGCTTGTAAATGGTTTGCAAGCCCATGAGATAGCAAAACCAAGATAAAGTAAATGGCATTTATGCACACTGTTACCATTTCTCCTCCTCTATGGGTAGAAAGATCTTCAGCATGTGAAGAAAACTAAAAAGTAAAAGAAAAGTAGCTGACAGCAAGTTTGAAAATGAGTAACAAGTACTTCATGGACTTGAACTTTGTATACCTGTGAAGGGACTGCCCAGAGTAGATTAAACTGTTTCTTTGAAGGTACATAATGTGGAAGTGACAAAGAGGAGCTGCCACATTATTTCATGCACATGGAATCTAGGAAATAAGTGCTTAATATTTGGGCTTCATGTATATCCCCTTGTGTAGGAAAAAAAAAAAGAAGCTATCCTCTTTCTGTCTGGAGTAGATTACTTGTATATTATATTATTTTCTGGACATGTCACTAGGTTTGCACAAGATAAATTAAATAGGCATTCCATCCGTAATTGTGCATGTTGTGAACCATAGCTCAGGTTTCCATGTTTGACTTCTAGAGATCTGTGTTAGTGAGATAAATCACACCAGGAGAGGCAAAGGTCTGTGACTGAAAGCACTGCCCTTTGGGATGCCTGGAGCTTCATAGGGTTTTCCAAAAGGTTTGAACTACCTCCTCCTCAATTGATTTCTACAATACTCATCACTTCTGTTTCATGGACTAAATATCAAACATGTGTGCACTGATTTGCATGAAACAAAAGAGTTCCTTAGCTTCTAGGTTAAATTTGTTTGTAGATGAACAAACATCCTCAAGGTATTATTTCAAACACAGGCTGTAGTTATGAATCTCTTTGACTGGTCCCTACACTATTTTGAGGGTGCACTTTTGGGATACATTTGAGGAAAGGAAAGACATCATTTGATCGAAGCACAGAACTGGGAAATCTGATTTATTGTCTCTTCAGTCCTAACATTCCTGCATGATCTTGAGCAAGGTTCTTGAAATATACTTCTGTTCTGATTATTACTTATATTTAAAACTAACACCTTGTTCAAGAGAATGAAAGTCAGATATTCAAAGTGTTATGTGCTGACTCTATTATCACACACCAAAAAAAAAACTGCAACAAAACTCAACATCTTCCTTCCCCAACCCAAAAAGAAGCAACCACTGTTTTTTTTAATGATTATTTCTGTTTATCCTGAAAAGTTATATTTCAGGAAAAGAAGCTGATGTTCAGTCTTGTACATCAAGTAAATGGGAACCACAGGGCTCCCCTGCCTTCTGTTATATACCCAGCCTCATCACCAAAGGCTATCACACTATTTTTCCAATTATCTGTGCACAGGAAAGGTCTCCCTTTATTACCAGTATTTTTAAACTTCTTTCTGGCCTTTAATAATGGTTCTAATGGCCTGTTTCTAATGAGCAGGCCCAATTAAAAATATTCCCGACTTGCAAAGTGAAGGAAGACTTAATCAAGAAAACAATGTTGTATACAAATTCTAAATTAGCTTTACATAGCACCTGCAATACATAGTTTTTTTGACACACATATTGTGGGTGTTTGAAAACATAATATTCCAGTTTCACAAAAATATCAAAATAATGATCTGTTAGCAAAACTTTTTTTTTTTTTTAATTTTTCACCCTAGTAACATCAGAGAAGAAGCAAAACCAGGCATCATAAATTACCTACCTGCAATAGATGCCCAGAGCCTGGAGAGGGATCACAGGTCAGCAAGAGAGCACCTGAAGAGTGGCACAAAGGAATTTCATCCCTTCCCAACCCAACTTAAATGTGTCTATACAAGATGTATTCCTTGGGGAATAAACAAAAGGAGTTAGAGATGTGCATATGCCTGCAGGGCTGGGATGTTTTTGGCACAACTGAGATGTGATGAGATGGCTCCCATGACTGGAGTGTTGGAATGGAAGGATACAGACTCTTTAGGAAGAACAGGCAGGGGAGATGAGGAGGGGTGTTTCGCTCTATATCAGTGACCAGCTCTACTTTGGAATGGACAAGAAACCAACTGAGTTTTTACAGGTCAGGATTAAAGGCAGGGCAGGGACAGGTGACATTTCAGTTTGAGTCTGCTGCAGACTGTCCAAATGGAGAACTGAGTGAATAAAGCCCTCTATATATAGAAAACAGCATACTTCAAGTACTGAGGGATAAAATCAATGGCTGATGAAGAAAATAGTAAGAGTACCCTTAAAGGTCAAGCTTTTAGGAATGGAAGTTGTATATCAGGCTATTTAACCTAGCACAGAAAGCTAGGATTCCAGGAAATTATTTAATGATTGATCTAAAAAGAACTTTTTTTGTTATTACTGTGTTTTCTTAAAAAATTTTGGAGTTCATCATATTGAATTCAGATCCAAGAAGTGACACATAAGAAAATGAATGTAGCACTAGATGTATTTTTCTGAGTCTCAAAAGTATGCTTTGTAACTTTTCTTGCCATCTGTTTGCAAAAATACTTTTTCATCATCTTACTTCTCTTGGTCCCTCTTGCCCTCTGTTGCTCTCTCTTAAACACACATATAGACAGTGGGTCTTGCATTAAAGAAACATCATTGGTTATAACATATAAGAGGAAAAATGATTTATTGCTTTGGAGGTAGCCAAGAATAACTCAGGAAGGTTTTAATGACAATGGCTCTTAAAGAAATGATGCCATCAGGTGTTTTCCTCCAGGTATGATACAATTCAGGATTAATATACTGCAGGTAGGACGTTTAAATGAGTTTGGAATTTTTGAGGGGCTTATTATCACTAAACTTTCTTAGTAATGCCAGAAATTGCATTTTTAATAATTTTATTTGATTGCCCAGTAGTTTAGCTCGATTATATAAAAAAATATTTTTGTTATGTTACCTGTTGAAAAAGTCCTTAATTTCTGACAGTTAATCAAATATAAAATCTAAAGCAGTGAATTATTTGAACTCATTCAGTCTTATGAGTAATATCTTTCAATAAGAACAAAAAATACTTTATGGTAAACAGAAGACTTTGGAACATAACAGTCTTCTCTGATATAGGCAATTCCATCCTAGATGCTTTCTTTGGATTTTATCTTGATTTGTCTGTTTATTTCTGCACAAAAATGGGAACACAAATAAATGCCTAAACAAATGTTGTTTTAAGCATTGGAACCTCTGTGAACCTGCAAAACTGAATGAGGAGCTGTAAGGGCTTTAGTCCTCTGCTATTTACACTAGTCAGCTGGAAGGCATAAACAAATTCCAAGAGACAACCAGGGTCAGTATAGTGACACATGGCTAGGATAAATCATTTAAGACTTAAAGTATTCTGCAAGAACAGAGAATAGGTCAGGCTAAAAAGAAACAGGAAACTTCCGTCAACCATTTCAAAACAAGAAACACAGGCCTGAATATTAACATATAGTGCTGCTTTTCCCCCTGTATTACTGTATTACCCTGTATTTCCCTATATTATGGAAAAACAAGAGTAATAATATGTATATGTGCATATCCTTTGTATATTAACAAGGAAGTGTTTAAGCATTTCAAGGCTTTTCTTTTTTCAGCCTACTTAATGCTTCTGCTTCTTATCCGGATGAATGTTACACATCTTATTCTTATTGGTATAGTATGAAAAACAGAATCCAAACATCAAACACAGAAGAACAAATTGGAAAACATCTAGCAGTTTCAGAATTTTCTGCTTGAATTCACTTAAACAGAATTCTGATTCTTGTGGTAATGAAGTAGATTTTTTTTTGGGTGGGGAGGAGTACCTCTATTCATGTGAGAACTGATTTTCTAGCTAGCTGATAACTACCTAAGGGAAATATTGCCCAATTGGAAGTATTTTAATTTACTGCAGTATTTAAACTAAAAACTATTCACCAAATTTCCAGCTCCTTAGATGCCAATTAAAATGCCCACAAGAATGGAACTTTAGCATTGAAATTTTATCACGTATATTCCATAGGGAAAGATATTCCATAGCACTGTCAGCAGACTGTCCTAAAATGCAATTTTGGCCCAATTAATTTGTCTCCCTAGAGTTTTTACATCAGAAAATCTTAGAAGTTTTTATCCACTAGGATCCTTACAACCCAAGCCATTCTATGATGCTATGATCTATAGCTTCCATTCTCAAAAGAGTACTCTGTATCACTGACCTAAGCCACAATTAAATTGAACTCATTCACCATTTAGTTAAGCCTTTTCCAAGTATTATCTACAGTAATTTTTTGTCATCTTTTCTCATTACTCTGGTGCAGTTCAAGTAAGAAAAACAATGCAAATGTTTCTGAAATAACTGTTTAGCCTTTTATTGCTCTGTTTAGAAGGGGGTTATTTTTTACACAGACTTAGATGTAAAAGCACATTGAATATTTTGTATATTTTGTCCTAATCATAGGAACATATTGGTACTGCAAAACTTGCATTGGTGAATGTTCAGGGAGTTGTTCTTGAGTAACTATTTCATAGATTCAACTCGGAGATCTTATATGAACAAAACTAGTGGAAAAAGAAGGAGCACGTCAAATGGAAGCCTGGATAGTTTTCTGATTTGTACCAAAGCATAGGTGGGTGTCTATGTCTGAACTAATACAAAATGATTGTGATGTTCTGACTGCTTTGCATGTTTTCAGTATGCACTAACTTTAAAGTGTAATTCTGCAAACAACCTATGATATGCTTGATCAGTAGCCTTATGTAGTCTACTTTTCTCAGATGGAGTTGTTCATACATATTAAGGTAAATTCATTCAAAATTTTTCAAGATCAGGGTCACATTAAATACAGTAAAAATTGCAGTATATTACTTTCTGAGAACTTTTTATGTATAGTATTTCAGAGCCACCAGATAGCCAGTTATTTAAAATATGGATTTGTTTTTCATGTCTTTTAAAGCAACCATAAGACACAGACATAATTTTTTTATACATAGCACTGTAATTTTGTAAGTGTGACTCATCCTTTTGAATTTAACAAGACTGTGTATAGCCAAATTTACTAATGTTATGTTTTTTTTTCTGTTGTATTGGAGTCTATGGAGTATAATGGCTGTGGAAAATACTAATGTGACCACGTATTAAGTACTTTTAGACTGTTACATAAAAAGGCAGAGGATAATTCAACTTGGTTATTGAAAATTAGCTAGTCACCTTGTGGCACTGTCTCATTCAAGGATCGGTGCCCTTATAGATTTTTTTTCCTGAATTTTAGAGTAGGAATTATTTAGCTAAAGTCATGCAACATTTTTAGCTCTCGAGGTGTAGATGTAAAGTTAGGTATATTCGTTGTACTGGTCTTTATGTACCATTGTCATGTACATCCAGTCTTACCAAAAGGAATGAACACATTCTATAGGACTTTTTGGCCTTTAGGTAGAGCCTAGATACTCTGATCTAATTGCAATTCTCTTCCTTTGGTATGGCATTCCTGATAAATCATATGAGGTAGAAGGTATTGTGTTATTCAATGTTAGTCATGTAGGGTTTGGTTTTCTTTTTTCTTTTTTTAATTGTGTCAAAGGAATTAATGTGCATGACTAATATTTCCATCTAATACCTAAACTAGAGGAAAAGTCAAGTATACACATTTTTTTTTATAGTGTGTATATATACAAGGGTTCAAATTTAGTAACTTTATGTTCTGTCATTAAGTTTTTGTTTTAGCATGGGTTGAAAAATAGTACCAATCCTTCTGCACAGTAATGGAACTGTGCTGTCTTTGTCTCACACCTCCAGAGGGAAGTTTACTATTCCTTATTAGCAATGTATTTTGAAACAGGATAACATATTTTTTACTAATGCTAATTTTTTTTGGTATATTCTTTTAACCACTGGAAACTTGTAAAGATGCTCACAGGCAGAATTTTTATTTAAAAAAAGAAATTACACCTGGCAGAGCATAACACTCTTGACAGAAAACCAGCCTCTTGAACAAGATGGTTGTTTCACGTTTGGTTGAAGGAGCCTCCATTGCATGAAGCCCTGCAGCACTATGTTCACCTGGATGGGGTTAAGACTATTTGTGATGCTATTTCACTTATTTCCTATAACTCAGTTGGCCTGCAGTCCTCCCTGACCATTCCAACATCTCATAGATATGTTCATATCAATTGTTTTAAATGATACACAAAACATCTTCTACCTTAATTACATATAAAAGACTGTCATATATGACCATTTCTGTCAAATGCACAAAAACTTATTCTGCTGGCTGTTTGCAACATCTGCATGTATTTTGGTCAGTCTTGCATCACAAACTGCCTGAAGGAGTCAATGAGCCTGCCAGACCCTTTATCCAAGGTAGCTGCATTTTTAATAAATGTGTATTAATAAATTATGCATGAATAGCATATGTATTGAAGCATACAGATGGTGGCTATCAAAAAGTCTAGGCACAGCAAGGGCCTGCTTAGGAAAATGTCAGGGTTGTCTTTAATTCCCACCTGGAGCTCTCCTGTAACAGAATTTTTTGTTGTGAAACTGGTTAAAGGCTCAGTCATTGACTTTGTCTCAAGTCTATTGTCTCCTCAGTGCAGAGAGTACTTGGGAAGCTCTTGCATCACCCAGGAATTCTCTGACAGAAGGTGCAGGGTGTGTACGCAGCCATAGCACGGATACCCTAGGCCATAGCTGGAATTATTGGATGGACTTGAATTTTATACTTATATCCCAGATGTAACTTTAATACAGCTTTTACCAGAAATCAAATTGAGTCCTGCTGGAATTCTTGAAGACTGATGTATATATTCATATTTGAATTGATTTTGCCTAAGGTCTTTTACTTGAATATGCTAAAAAAGGAAGAAACAACTTCATGGTTTGGCTTGTTTTTTTGTCAGTTTCTTTTTTTTCTAACAATGTGACAACCACCACCCCCTTTCCCCCACAAAACAAAAAAGTTCTATTGAAGAAGTACAGCTGAAACAAGTGCATAAAGATATTAGGTTTGTTCACTGAGGTCAACAATGTTTTCCCCTTTGTGATACAGAAATAAGCAGTCACAGGCTGATAGAAAAGGTAAAAGAAAAAGCAATAAGGCAAGTCATTGGATTTTAAAAAAAGCATTTTTCACTATTCAGTTGTACAAATTGAGGATGCATTTTACTTTACAAAATGTTAAGTAGGAGAGAGAACTGTAATTTGGGCAGGGTTACCAAATTGCAACTATTTGTAACATGCAATACTGTTGCATAACTCATCTTCCAAAAATACGCTTTTTATTGGCTGACTTTTATTAATCTGCAGGAAATTTTGCAGTTGATCATAACAAGGTAGGTCCTTGTTATTTCAGGAATTTGTCAGTTGTAACTGTATGAAAGTTCTTACTTCTGACTCAACAAATTTATGATTATTTAGAAGAGATATTTTATTGGCAATACTCTAAGAACTTATAGATTAGATTATGAATAGAATAGAATAGAATAGAATAGAATAGAATAGAATAGAATAGAATAGAATAGAATAGAATAGAATAATTCATTTGGAAAGGACCCACAATGATTACTCCTGGGCACCTCTGCACTGAAGCCTACACACCATTTAAAAGGGAATCTCATCTAATCTCTATTTGTGACAGTTACAAAAAGAGAGAGTGCTAAAGGGCAGAAATTATGCGCCTTATGAATTTTTCAGATTTCTAGAACCTACAGTTATTTATTCCAAATGGCAGTTGGGCATGAAAAATATTTCATGTGATTCTACTTCATACCTTGTTTGAATGCTTAAGATTGTTGTTCAAGTATGATATTTAAGTACCTACTTCCATAGAAGATACCCAGATAGACAGTGCCTTATCCAAAGCAATACCTAATATTTTCTGTTACATTTGGTCCTCTATATTGCTCTTATTTGGGTTAATAAATCATAAGATTAAATCTTTTAAATAGTACCTGCAAATAACTGTTCAACAATTCATTTCTCATGAAAACCAAAATAAAAGGTATACGGCACCTTCAATCAAAATGCCTTTAAATAGGAAAATAATTTCCTTGGTCCCAATTTCTATAACTGCATTCTTGCATGTCTGCATTTCTTTCAAAGGTAAGACTCTAAAATATAATATCACACTATGTCTTGGTTTGAAGACAGGTGTCTGCTAAGGAAGGTGGGAACCTCCCCTAGAAACAGCAGATGTAAACTCCCTTCCCTCCAAATTATTATGACTTTGGAATCAAGGGCTTTCAGGCAAAGATATGGGGAAAAGGAATAACAGTTTTTTACTAGTATCTATAGCAAGGCAAACAATCAACAACAACAGTAACAATAACAAACAAACAAACAAAAACCAGAAGATGCGATGACAGAAGTCTCTGAGCCGCCAAGCACTTTTCCCATTTGGTGCAGTTCCGGTCACAGCCGGGAGGGGCGCTGTCGGGCTCCCGGCCGGGCAGGGCGGGTGCGATGACTCCCGCGCAGCTGCANTGAAAGCAGTGCAGATCCGAAAACCTTCCTGCAGCTGCAGCCGAGGAGAGCCCGCAGTTCCCCACTGCTGCCTGTCCAATGCCCAGTGGTCGAGTGTGCTATTGGGATGACTGAATTTCTCCTTCCCTCCCCACACCCAGCCAGCCCTTTGTCTCTTACAAAAAGAGTTAATAGTCCTTAAGTATCCAGACATTTGTAACCTAGAAACAGGAATAGAAAAAATTCCACCAGCTCCCAACCTTCAACACACTACTTGTAAATTTTGTGTTTACTGTGGTGTACTATCTCCCATTGCATTCTGTATTTCATATCAAAAGAAATGATAAATGGTGATATGTGGGAATATATGTAGCTGTTAATGAAAAAATAAACTGTACTTACTAGTACATAAAAGAATGATCTACAAATAGACAGTAGGCAACTATCAAGGAGGAATATAGCAAAACACTTCAAGAGTAGAAACCCCTATTTATTGCTGTATAAACATAAACATACCCCAAATATGTTACTAAACAGCTGTGTATGTCTCACTTATTTTTCTTATACAACATAACTTCATTCAATAGAACTTTCAATGAGATGCCACAAGAACTTATGAATTCCCCACTGACAGTCTACAATAAAATCTTCTTTTTTTTTTTTTTTTAAAATGCTTGAATGCTTTCAGTTTCTCTGCAGTTATTGTAAGGTACTAAATGATCTGGTTATTCGTGACTAAAAGGTCGTTAAATTACAATGTCCCAGTCAAAAATAATGCAATTTACATGACATTTATCAAGGAGATTATATGAATCTACATTTGTTCTGTGAGTTTAAAAGGTGAGGCTTCTTGTTCTTTTCAATACAGTAAGATTAAATAAATTAAATTCAATTCCTTAGTATTTTTTTATTATTATTTGAAAGAAAACACTTCCTTAGGTGATTGTGAAGACATTAGTACTAATAGAGCTCTTTTAAAGAATTCTCAGCACGTAAGTAAAAGCCCCAAAGTTAATCCAACATTGCCATCAGTTTCTGTTAAGACTCTATTCTTTGTCTAACTGGTATCTTTTATTAATGTGCATGTCATATTATTGTTCAAAGTTCTATTGATCCAAAGAAGCTCTGTGCTACAAATGGATTTATTTGCTGCAGGGTGTGAAGCAAAGGTTGCTCTGGTTCACACACAAGGTTGCTATATATATTCAATATATGGTCTCGTTTCTACCTTAATTCAGGCAGAGGCATCTGTCTAAAAACTTTAATAACCGGATCATAACACAAATGGATTTGAAATCAAACCCTCAGTGGCATATAATGGGATAATTAAGAACATATAACGACGTTTATAATGGCTATGCTTTGTGGAAGATACCATTGCTTATCTTGGTGAAGAGTTGCTATGGAAAAAAAGGAATTGCTTATTAGATCCATGGCCTTTGCAAATATGGCTGCTTAGGAAAGTTAGGGTCATTATGGTGCAAATTCAAGCTGTGTCCCTCTGCAGTGTGCCTCTTGTAACAGAAAGAGGTATTTGGAAGGTCCAGGTTTGCTAGCATTTTTAGCAGGTTCTTAAAGCAAATCTGAAGATAATCTCCATGAATTCACCTTCTCCCATGCTGCTCTGCACTTGTGTGGCCTCACCTTGAATATTGCATGCAGTTTTGGGCATCACAATACAAGACAGATATTAAACTATTAGAAAGTGTCCAAAGAAGGACAATAAAGATGTTGAAGGGCCTTGAGGGGAAGCCATGTGAGGAGCAGCTGAGGTTGCTTGGTCTGTTTAGCCTGGAGGAGACTGAGGGAAACCTCATCAGTCTACAGCTTCCTCATGAGGGGAAGAGAAGGGGCAGACACTGATCTCTTCTCTGTGGTGACCAGGGACAGGACCCACAGGGCACTGGAACAGGCTCCACAGGGAAGAGGTCACAGCACGAGCCTGACAAATTTCAGGAAGTGTTTGGACAATGCTCAGGCTGTGATTCTTGGGGATGATGCTGTGCAGGGCCAGAAGCTGGACTCAATGATCCTGATGGGTCCCTTCCAACTAATTTTATTCTGGGATTCTGTGTTTCTAATCCACAGGACTAGACTAGAGGCAGTCCCAGAGTAAACTCATTGAATGCCAGGAAGTTCTTGGTACCAAGTGCTTTGCTCTGCAGAAACACTCCATTGTAATTCATGACTTCCAATGAGGCTGTATTGCTGATCTGACAGGTTCAGGTGGATTGCAGCACACTATAATTGTCAACTCTTTTAGTGCTCCTATTTTTTTTCAACTAAATAATTATCACAAAATTTGGTTAAAATTCAGGACTGTTACTAACATTTAGTTTAAATTTGCGTACCAGCTGACTTAAAGTGAGATGAAAGTTAAAATTATTAAACTTTCTTCTTGTTTTTTTTTTTTTTTTTAGGTGAAGTAAACCTGAGGAATTGTGACCAATTTTCTGCAAGATTAGAGAAAAGGTGAATAGCCAAAATAAGCCTTGTGAAAAGCATGAGCTGATATTTCACTGTAATGTGCTAAAAAATTGTTGACCTCATCAAACTGGTCATCAGTACTTTTAAAAAAAGGATAAAAATTTGCAGTATGCAGAAATACACATGCTTGAGTCAGGGTGCCATGCTCGCACATTTTCAAAATGAATCTTACATTTTTTCCCCTTCTGTGTTGGTATTGCAATAACTCCTATGTACTTATAGTGCTTTGTTAGTTATGGGAAAACGGAGCTTTTTAGCTTTTTCTTACAATTGCTGTTGCATCTTGGATAGCTGGGGAGGTTGCCATTTGCTTCTAACTACTGTTGATAGTTTCAGTCAAATTATTGGCACTCAGTCCTTGTCCTCTTAGCAACATCTAAGCATGTGAGATAGGGATCGATTGAACTGTAAAGTTAATTTTACTTCAATTTCTTCGACATCAGAAAGAATTATCACAGCCTTGCTGTTGCCACTCTACCATCTTTGTGACTCTCTACTGAACTTCAGCACCTAAGGCTGATGGGGTAAATCTCTGTGGGCTGAAATTAATGTATAATTAAAACTAGACATTTAATTAGACTTAAAATTAAAGACCCTGCAGTCTGCTCTATATCATGAGAACCAAGAGCAAAATACTTGGTTTTAACACCACATATTTTTTCTGAGTCTTTCCACCCTTAAGAGTTAACAGAAGTAGCAGATTGCCCTGTGCTACAAAGCTCTAAAATGCTGTGTTTTAGGATACTAGCACAGAACTTTGTAAAAAAATCTTGATTGTTTTTTCCCCGTGCTGTTCCCAGAACTACTTTTAATTCTTCTCCTAAGGGAAAAACAGGCTGGCGTTTGGAAGACACATTGCAGATCTAAGCCTCTAGTTACTGTCAGTAAATGCTCTTGCTGCTGTAGCAGGTCTACATTGGCATTCTTTCAAAGAAAAGATTCTTCATCTCAGCTGTTTCCAAAAAAATACTTTTTTTTTCTTTTTTGCAAAGAACATATATTTTCTACTGTTAGAAATAATGCAGTAAGTTGTGATGTCCAATTATAATTCATATTATAATACAATAAATCATTAAAGTTACTGTGGTTTTCTCCAGTCTATCTTAGAAATTATTATGGGAATGAAAATGGTGTGCAGTGGCCCAGCCTCTGTAACAAAGACTCCTGACCTGAATGTATTTCATAATTTCCTCCAGAATGAGAAATTTCTGTCTAAAATTTAAATAACATTAAATTGAAGAGAAAAATATCTTAATATATATTATATTGCTATTAAGAAACCAGTACTAAAACACACATTATTTATCAAATCAAAATACCAAAGGCATATAAAAAATTCATACTTCAAAAACAAATAGTATTTATGTTATATAACAGCTCCTGGTTCCACACAACTATGGGTACAACTATTTTATTTATCAGGGGGAAATCATCTAGCAAATTCTTCCCTGACAAGTACACAGAGGAAACCTGTTGTGACTTATTGTTACTAATCTGATTATTTCATCAGTCACTGATGTTCCACTGTTTGAGACAGAAAAAAAAATAAATATAATTGTAAACCTCATAAAACAACCAGAGAGAAAAAAAAATACATGAAGAAAACAGTACATAAGATAGGAGGAAGGGTACTGCCATATATTGTGAAGTATGCAACACACTTTTCTCTCTCCTAGAGGAAACCTTGAAAGAAAAAAAAAATCTTATTTATAAAACATCAACAATAAAGTGAAATTTAAGGGCAAATATAAAAAGAGAGTGATCAATAATGTAAAGAACTTTTTAACAGTGTACAGGAGTATTCTGTCTCCATTTAGAAGTCTAACATCAGCCGGCCAGCCTTCTTTGATTATGGAATTATGGGAGAAAGCGATCAGGAAGTTCCTGTAAATCCTTTCAGTTGCTCACCTGTCTCACCTAAGACACTTCCCCCTCTTCCCTAGCCTTATTTTTCTGCCATCCCCGTTCTGGGATGTCAGCCTTGATGGTTTTTTCTCTTTCCTTGTTCCATGTAGTCACCTCAGTCCTCATGGTTTTACTGTGGATTTTGGTGTCCTTCACTTTGAAGAGCTGGCTGAGATCGAGCCAGAAAGCTGGAGGGGAAAAACCTGCTCAAAAGCTGGAGAAGGGAGAAACTGCTGGCTTGCTGGATCAAGTGGATGGCTTTGGGTTATGCCAGGCTGTAAGGAAAGGGCTTGAAGGGTTCTGCTGAGTGAGACGACTCAATGGCGCTGGTTGCTGTCAGGGAAGGTGCAGCACCTGCTCAACCTGCTCTGCGATGTCCTTGCTGTCAGATGAAAAGCAAGGGAGGTTGCTTCGTTTTCCTTTGTGCTGGCAGTGCTAAGGCAGTGGAAGTGTGAAATGGGCTTTCACAGCAGGTGCTTCAGAGCTGACTGGAACAGGATGTAGAAGCAAAGCCTAGTTCCTGATTTTCATATGTAGGGAGACAAGAGCACTGTAACCCTTCCTAGAACCTCAGGAGTGAACCTACCCGAAGTGAGAATGCTGAGCAGGAAGATGCCAGCCCTGTGGGAACGCCGAGGAGAGGGTATCTCCAGCCTAGTCTGCACTCAGATGCCTTTGATATTGTGGAGTCTCTGCTGAGGATTTAAATACCAAAAGGACCCTTAGAACAGAAGCCCCTGTGATACATTTCAAAAGAATTATGTTTTTAAGAAAAAGACAGCTTTTCTGTTTTTTCTATAATTGCTGTTTTTTTGTTCATTTTTTTGTTCATTTTCTTGTACATGTGGAAAATGAGAATTATTTTCCCTTTACCTAATGTTTTTCAGCTCAGGATCCCAGGAAAATGTTTCAAATAGCAGAATATGCATGTAGCTTTAAAGAAAATGTGCTGTGTTGGGATTTGTTTGTCGGTTTTGTAGAGCTCCTTCTCAATTACTTAAAATTGACTAAGACGGGAGGAGAAAGAAGGAATAAGAACCTGTTTTCTATATGTTGTTCTTCCTTTTGGGATAAAGCATATTTATTTCACCCTTGTTTTAGAGATAATTTTCAGTATATGCGAGCTATTGCTTTGACTGCATGGTGATACATTTTAATGAAAGTATCTTCATTAATTTTGCAGTGAAGTTTTCTTTTTACACCATGCCCTGCAGCTTTTTCCCTCCCCTGTACATCCCTCTGAGTTTCTTTGGTGGTTTAGCATCCTAATGTACCTAGAGGGGCTGCTTGATGTCGTATTCATAGTAACATCTGCAAACAAAACGCAGCCTACAAGTTTCTGTACAAGTAAGCACTTTTAGGGCAGATATATATGTGCCTTTGTCTGTCCTTAAATTGTAGATCACTTCCTCTTCAAATTGCTCATAGAAATATGTTTCAGCAAACTTGCTTTTATCTGTGCAAGCAATTGCATACAGAGTAGGAGACCTCCTTGCATACAAAAGTGGGAACTGAATGCTCTTCCCCTTCTGGTGTTTCCTGAGGATTACTTTAGATCAGTTTCTGAACCATCTCAAGGCTTCTAAGTTAAATACAAGATATGGAGTGGTGGTTTCCTGTTAAGATATCTAAGGACAACTAAGGGACAATTACCTTGTTCTTTGATTATTTGAATCTATCTTGATAAGCTGAATTTTGGCTCAGCTGTCAGAGTCAAATGTTTCAAACCAGCTGTAATCATACTGCATTCACATAGGACTAAATTTGGGCATCCTCCTCTTCTCAAATAACTTGCAAAGTAAACTGGTTTATGCTGAAGAGCAGAAAACCAAGGCTAGGACTGGGAGCAAGCTGTTCCATATATAGAACTTGGGAGAAAAGAACTCCTTGAAAGAGCTGATGCTCAGTGCCAGAGCTGCAGTATCAGTGCGCAGGCTTCACTGTCTCTCCATCCAGTAATCGCTTCTGTGAGTTTGTCCTCCTCCACCTCCACCCAAAACTCTTCTGCTTGGAGGCAAGCTGTTTGACTGACTTTGTCAGCTGTCATCATACAGGTGTGCAGTGCCATCAGGAGCGCTCTTAGAATGGCAAGAACTGGAGGTTTTACTGAGTGCTTTGTTCAGTATTTTTCTTCCAAACGTGTAGGGGTTGTATACTGGAATATGAATACCATCTGTTGCTCTCTTGAGGTGTGGAGTCTATAAATAACTTAGGAAAAGAACTGCCATTCTGCTGCTGTAATTTAATATATTTCAGCTGCCTGTAAGATCTCTGAATCTTTGTGAGTGTGGGGGCTTTTGACCTAGGTTAATCCAGCTTTCAAGTTCACATCTGGAGACAGGAATTGTTATTGATCCCTAGGAGCCAACTGACTGTTTGTGTAAGCAGTGCTGGTTATATTCTGCTGTCATGTGCCTTCTGCTCAGGCTGGCTGCTAAAGACTCTATGTTAGTTAACATGGCAGCACAATCAGTTGAAGAGATTTGTAGCACAAACCGGTACCAAGAATATTTCTTCCTTTTGAAGGGCTCCACCACACATGTACCACAGTGCACATCAAGGTGCAGTAAATAGCTGTGGAGCTTTGCTCCAAAAGTGCATTTCAGCTCCAGACTATAATTCTATAGAGCATGTACCCATTAGCTCTTCAGTTAAGACACATCTGACAAAAAAAAAAGCCTTGCTACTTGAGATTTAGTGACTGAATAAGCAAAATATTGATTTTTTCCTAGCTTCACAGTGGTTCTGTAATTTCATCACTGCATGGGCAACTGTGAACTGAACATTAGACTTATGCTTTATCCCACTTAATCCTTTAGGTTGGAGAAGACATTTAAGACCAAGTCCAACTGTAAACCCAGCACTGCCAAGTCCAACACTAAATCACTTCCCTAAGTGCCACATCCGCATCTTTAAATACCTTCAGGGATGATGAATCATTCACTTCCCTGGGCAACATGTTCCAGTGCTTGACAATCCTTTTGGTAAAGAAATTTTTCGTAATGATCAATCTAAACCTCCCCTGGCATAGCTTGAGGCCATATCCTCTCATCCAATCACTTGTCACCTGAGAGAGAGGAGACCTACTGTCAGCTCTCTTTAAAACCTCCTTTCAAGTAGTTGTAGAGAGCGATAAGGTCCCAGCCCCAGCTGCCTCAGCCACTTCTCATCAGACTTGTGCTCCAGACCCTTTACCACCTTT
The DNA here is from genome assembly GCA_013400915.1 of Pardalotus punctatus. NCBI lineage: Eukaryota > Metazoa > Chordata > Aves > Passeriformes > Pardalotidae > Pardalotus > Pardalotus punctatus. Next base: position 180,570 of record VZTX01009991.1, read on the forward strand.
CTTGCCCTTCTCTGGGCATACTCCAGCAACTCAATGTCTTGTGGTAAGAGGCCAAAAAACTGAACACAATATTAATTATATTTTGCTTTGGACCTGTGTAATTGAAGAAACTGTGATTCCCCAAGTGTCCTTATAGAACACAACTATTCTTCCTTTTCATCTTCAAGGTAGCACTTTAGTTATGTGATTTTATAAATACTGAAATTTGACTTGCTTTACAAAAATCTACCATATTCTGTGAGGAATTTTTCCTTTCACTTAGAAGCTGATGACTGCTCTCAAATTTTCTGTATAGTTATGCACTCTGTTTCAATCCTGATGTAGACATGTTTCTGGGTATCCTTTCCTGAGTTAATCTGGGGAAAACTTAACTCAGTAGAAGGTGTGTGGCAGTTTCAATAAGCTAAGTATGCTTATTTCTTCAGGAACACTGGGGTTAATGTTCAGACTTGCTAATGTAAATAGTGGCAAAAATTCAACAACTTCAGTCTGTGTTTTGTCCTAGTTGAATAACCAAGTTATATTTTAAAAAGTTAAAGTGAAAACCATCAAGTTTTCTTGTATGTTCACTCCATTGACTGTCCCAAAAGATCTTCAGGAACAGTCCAAGTAATTTTTTAGGCATTCAAAAGGACCCTCAAAAAGTATTACCATGATATGGAGTACCTTGTGAGAATCTGGATGGAAAATCCCACCTATGTGAATAGGTTGTTGTGCCTAAAATCCATCTTGGGTGAATAAGTAGGTAGGCAGTATAAATAAGTAGGAAATAAGAGATTGTACTTGCATGGAAGTGTCCTGGTTTTGGCCAACGACAGGATTAATTTTGCACAGGAGCAGTGAGGGAGTGTAGTCAGGACCCTAATGTTATTCCATACAATCTTACATCATTGCCAGGGGTGGGGGAATCTCTCTCTTGCTTCCTGGAAGAAAGGGTGCTCCTTTCCAGTGCTGGAAAATCCTGGTGGGTGGAGGATCTCTCTGCCATTGTTTCATTGTCCCTGGCCTGGTGAGTATTTTGCATGTAAAATATACTCTCTTTGTACACTTTTGATATTGGTATTGTTGCTGTCACTGTTAATTTTCTCATTCCATTGCTGTTGCCAGTAAATTGCTCTTATCTCAACCCGTGATCTTTGCTTTTTGTGGTTTTAGCTGAAGGGAAAGGAAAGCAAATGGCAGGGTGAGCACTAATTGGGGAATACCACTCCTAAACCATGACAATAAGCTACAGCTGATCTGCTAAAATCACTGTGGATCCAGCTGTAGATGTCTGTCACATTAGAAATTGAAGTTTGTCACTCACATTCAATCTGACAATGACGTGTTAGGAGCTACTCAAAATCTACCCTAACTGACCACCCTCACTCAGTTACAGTTTTTGTAGGAAGAGAAAATATGACTGCTTTCCATAAATAGGCTCATTGGAAGCAAAAAAAAAATAAAAAAATCTTTGATATCTTACAAACATCAGTCTTATGAATTGGAAGATAAAGACTAAAGTAAAAATGTTAATTGCATGTTTTTGACTGTTAATCTGTTTTGCCAACTAATAATGATAGTGTCCCAACTAAATGACAAAAAATGTTAATCCTCATGGAATGGTGTACATTTTTTAAACTGGTGCAATGATTGGAAGAATGTAAGGATTATTGTCAGAATATCTGATTAATGGCCAGTCAGCATAAAAAAGACAGGATAAAAGACAGGAAAGTTAATACATTGCACTCAAAGACACACCAGCCCTGAACAAAAGTTGATAATGGAGACAATTACAAAGACCGGAAGTCTTAGGGCACTGATTGATGGATGGGACATTGGAGGAATCACTCAGGCATATCTTTGCAGAGGTTGAATCAGAAATCTGTAGCTGGAAGAAGGGAGAGGAATAGGGCACACAAGACTTCTCATATGTTTCATGGGAAAGAGTTAATTTACAGGATAGTGGAGAGGGATTGAAGGATTATCATCATCTGCAGAAGAAAAACATATATTGTTTTTACATCTTTTGGGCAGCAAATATTTTTGCTGTCTTGAAGCTTAGTTGTTTTATGATAGATTGACCTATCCAAAAAACTCTTGAACAAGGTTTTTATCTGTTGCGATGAGCTCATTGCTGTTCTGTTTTGAATAAACAGGATACTGTTTTAGGGTGCACAGTCCTTACATTGTGCAAGCAGTATTCAGCAGTAATTAAAATTGTATTATCAACACTATTTTCAGCACAAATACAGAACATAGCCTCATACAAGCTACCATGAAGAAATTCAACTCTATCACAGCCAAAAACAGTACGCTGTGGTATAAAAAAATAACTGATTCTGAGGAAAGCTCTATTAAAGCAGATCCTCATCTTGGTTAAGAGACAGTTAAAGACCATACTATCCCTCCAGACAAACCAGAAGAACAAATCACACCTGAGAGATCTCCGATGCCTCTTTCCATAGCCAGGTATGAGTCACCTTATTGCAAAGCCTTCTGACCTCTTATCATGGTTTTATTCTGAGTATTATGCGCTATAAAAATGTTTGTATTATATACAGTAAAATACCGGTTTTTCAGGCTTAGATGTGCTCCCTAAATTCATGTCATTTGGATGAAGAAAAAGTCAGATAATCTTCCAGCATCAGTTACTTAATTCTCTATTCTGTCATGCTACATTGACTAAAATGCAAATAGACTCATCTGAATTCAGAAGAACTGGCTATCTTCTGTTCTGATGAAACTTTCCCAGGCTTTAATGTAGGCTCACTTCTGCAAGTGCCCTAATAAGAAGCACCTTTGTACATGCTGCCCTGTGCTAATAGCAGCAGTTTACTCTGCCTTTCACTTGGTTGAGGCCTGCCTGATCATATGTCTCCTGAACAGCTGTTTTAAGCAAAGCAAGCCTTGACAAAATCAGCCAATGAAATGTGCAATGTTAGCAGGAGTTCAATCAGTTGAGATGATTATAAACGTTTTTTTCTGCAACCTTTTTTCTGGTTCAGACAAATAGCATTTCTTTTGCATTTGCCTGCCTTTCCTTCCTCCAGCCACTTGCAGAAAACTTCAAGCTTTCTGATTTTTCAGTTTTGAACATCCTTTAAGTCAAAGTAGTTGTTAGTTGGGCAACACATAGAACAGAGTTAAGAGGGAATTATATCCTGGGAGAGTGTCAGTAAAAGTGAAGTCAGTATTATTAGTTGTAGAGCTTGTGGAGATCTGCACTTGAATCCCTAAGGACTGGTAGTGGCAGTGTGTGAAGCTGTACTCTTTGTTTTGGACACATTCCCAGAATGACCACTGTTAAGTCAGACAATTCAAATCTTTCATCCAGATAGGGTTTTTATGGGCTTTGCATTTTCTGTGTTGACGGAATTGGTGTAAGGCTTTTCCATTATATGAACAGGTTTTTCAGGCATTTGTATTATATTGTCTGCCTCTCCCCAGTCACACCCAAGAACAATTTCCATTTGTGAACTGATTAGAATTCTGCCAGTTAGAGTGCAGAAGCCTCTGGTAGCAAAATAATTCACAGTACTGTCCAACAAGTCCCATAAATTTAAATGGGTAAGGTTATAAGAATGCAAAACCCCAGCATTCTTTTGAAAGAGCAGGAATTTTATTCCATGGTCTTTTTCGCTTCTCAACTAAGTTTTGAGTCCTACAAAATAAAATTTTCTTCTCTTTCTAAAAACTCTATAATGATCTATACGCACATGCTTTGCCCTGGTGTTTATTTTATTAGGTCTTATACACTTCTACAAACCTATTTATGTCACTAGGCCCTCACTGAGGCATGCATAGGTTGTACAAAAGGAGTGTAAGAGAGCTCCTGGTTTCAGCTTCATAGATAACTTATTGGTTCTCTGCCTGATGAGAGGAAATAAAACTCACATTTAATGGTTGGCTGCCAGTGGTGACTTCCAGGCTTTCTCTCCTTTTTAAAAAATCTGTTATTATAGTTGAGTGTCAAGAGAGTATTGAAGAGAGAGCTGTAAAAGAAAAAGGGCAATTACCAAGACTACAAAAATTTAGGATTGAAAATAACCTCTCTGCCTATGGGACTAAGGGTAAAACATGGTATTTTTGGGCCTAAAACTTGATTTACATGGCCCTTTCTATGTTTTTTTAACAAACAATTTTCTTCGCTAGTAACTATTAAAAGGAAATAATGACCCAAGGTTTATTTTACTTGGGAACTTGAAGCTGAGTGCTCTTAAAGTGTTTGGAAGCCTGAAATGAAACCATAAAAAACAAATCCAAAATATCACTATTAACTAGTTACAACATATTAAATATGTTTTTCTTAAATACTTGCCTTATTTTTGAAAAAAAAAAAATTTACTATCTAGTTTTCACCATAATTTGGAAATATGCCCATGCTCTGTAGACTTGATGGTAAACTACATAACTTCTCAACTAGATGTAGTCAAAATGTATTCTTAAAATCAAATTTTATAGTGATACAAGAAAATAAGTGCAAAAGGGGTTTTTTAGCCAAAAATTTTGATCCACTTTTGAAGCTCTGAAGTGCTAAAAACATCTGTCAGACAGTTTTGGTGTTGTCTTAACTTCAGATTTGTGTTTATCTGACCTGTGAGTTTTTCCATTATATATCATTAGCTATACAACAATGTGCTCTTGCATTGGGTGAGAGCACTCTGTTTACCATTTGGACTAATTGGTCTGCCCTTCAGTGAGGACTTCACATAATTGTTAGGGTTGGAAGGTACCTCTGTAGATCATCTAGTCCAAGCTCCCTGCCAAGGCAGGGTCACCTAGTGCAGGTTACAGAGGCACGTGTTGTAAATCCCTGGTCATTGCACTGCGAGTTTATTTAAAGGTGTCTTAAGGTACTACTTTTCCCTCAGGTGGCACAAAGGAGAACTTGACAAAAGTTCTTGGGAGGTTAAAAAACAAACTTTACTGGCAAACTTTAGAAGAACAGGAACTTGGCAAAATTTAAAGCAAAAATTCAATCAAAATAAAGTATTTCACAAGGCATTGGTTTAGCAAGTTCTAACCCATCCAACCTTAAATTACCCAGACTTCAAGAAGAGGAAATTAGTAGAAGAAAAGGAGATAAAGAGAGAAAAAAGAAACAGACAAAAAAGATACAGCTATCATCCTTGAATCCAGTGTGGTCTCAGCCACCATAAAACCCAAGGACAATAGGGACGCCGCCACGTGTGTCTTTGTGCAATGGTTTTTAATCAGCTCTGGCTTTCTGTGGCCACAGTTCCCTCCTGGGGGGGCTTTCTGGTCTGATAGCTGCTCTAGGACTACTTTGGGGCTCCAAAAGGGATGGGGTGCAGGGCAAAGCACCATTCCACCTTTGCAGAACTTGATCTGCCCTTTCTCCCCACACACCTGCTGTTTTGAGCCATTAATCGTTTTTTCCAGTCTCTTACATATGTCCAGGTGGATTTTGTGATTATTTTCCTGGAAGAAACTGTTGTTTAGGCTACTGCTAACTTGAAANTGCGATCTCGCTGAAAGCAATAGAGACACTCTCGGTAAAAGCAGAGGCATATTCCGAAACCCCTCCTCGCCCACGGCATTAGTTTAGGCTACTGCTAACTTGAAAAATCTGATCAAGACTGTAAAAAATATTTCCTGATCTTGTAAAATGATGTGGGTTTAATTGCCAGTTGAATACAAAGAACAGGGGTTCCAGCTTGTATGTGTACAGAACATAAAGTGTACACCAAAACACGAAGTAGCTCCGAAGTACAACCACGTTACATATCTAACAAATATTGTCTTAGGGTTTGAAAGCATGAAAATAAAGGATTTATAAAATAATAATTAAATACAGCCTGATTAAAGACTGAGTGATACCCATCACAGAGTTAACATCAAGAGGTAACAGTGTCAGAAGCAATCAAATGTATACAAAAAAATTCAATCCCTCTGACTATGGGTTACCAAAAAGCTGGACCTCACTGTCTAGGCTGCTGGAAAAAATTACATGCCAACCTCCCTGCTCGTACATAGGGTGAGAAGCCACACACTACAGCACAGCTAGAGGCTGGTGGGAGAGGCAAGGCCTGGAAAAAACAGCTATGCTTTTATTGCCTGTGATTCAGAGGTGTTGATGGCTTGAGCAAGTTTGCCTCTTTGGAACAGGAACAAAAATTTGAACACAACCATACAAACAGACAAAGGAAAAAGGTGTGGTAAAATGCAAATATGTTGTTGAAAACTACAATGTCATCTTCCCTTGTACTACTAATTTGAAGAAGGATATGAGGTAGCTAAGTGTGATCTTGTACCCTGATTTTTAGCATCTAAAACTAGGTTTGTATTCATGGGGAAATGAAGGGACATGTAAAACATTATTAGTATTAGGAAGTATACTGGGCTGCTCTTATGGGTTTCAACAATGGCACTTTTTTTTCCTACCTGTAGATAAAAATGCATCTAGTGCTTGTGATTTGCTGTGTCATGTGAAATACAGGTGAAACTTGACATCCTGCTCTGGTTGTTCATCTTGTAATATCATTTTCATGGAAACATTGCAAACCTTTTTTAGCAGTTTCTTGGAAGCCAAAACATAACAAAATCAGTTATTTATTATCTGCAAATCTGGGGAAAAATACAGAGTAGTGATTGATATTTATACTTAAGTGTAAATATATATAAACCTTTCTGTTCAAGGGTGACAAAAGAATGTTTGGGGATTGTAAGTCTAAGGATACAGAAGCTGGGGACCTGCCAAAATATGCATTACATACCTATATATTCTGTATGGCTGCATCTTATTGCCACTTTTATTAGACTAAATACACAAACTTCTAAGGAGTTAAGAAAATACCTAAGTAAGAGTTAGAGCAATTTACAGAAATATTTTTCTCCTCCACAATATGCTAATACACATTTCTTAAAAAGTAATTATTTCCAAAGGAGCAAAGTGTTTAAATGTTTTACTATATATTGTTATATTGTTTTACATTAATCTACAAATTAGTCAGGTAAATTTTTATATAATATCCACTTGCTGAGCTGATCTGTGTTTTGGTTGGCAAATAGAGAGGAACAGGTACAGAGCCTCTTCCCATTAAACAAGAGTTTGTGTAAATGCAGTCTTCAAATTAGGAGCTTATACCTTTCTTGTACAATTTCGCCATCATTTTTGAATATGTAGAAGCTTAGGAAGAACAGGTTAAATTAACCAGGATGTAGTCAATATGGTAGAAATCCCAGACAGTTGTAGTCAGTACTGTTTTCAAGGTGTCTTTTCATGAATCAGGTGTTTTCAATCCAATATTTTTTTCCATGCTGTGTTTTCAAAGATCAGTTAGAAATTTAATTCTTCTTAAACATTAAAATCGACTCTTAAAAATTAATTCAGACGCTGAAAAAAAAAAGAGTTTCAGTACTTGTCATGTCACTGATCTGGATTCATTACTGTAATTTTTACAGTCCATTTTTATATCAGTGCAAGATCCATTAAGATTTCCATTCTAAAACTGGAGCAGTAAGTCAGAGCAATAGCTCGAGTTTCTTGTAGTAAAATAATAAATGTCCAACCAGAAATCTCTAGAGAGTTTAAGTTGAATGATCTTTAAATAATTCTTCCCTGGTAGGTTATATAGAACACATTTATAGCCGAGGACTTCAGGGGTTTCCTTTCTCCTTACTTGACCTAGTTTTTTTTAGTTAAAATGTGTTACTGTAATCAGTTCATTGAACAACTGAGTGCTGAGATGAAATTTATGACCTTTTTAATAGGAGCTACATGTTTTGTTCACCAAAGTGGATTTTTCTGGCAATGACTTTGTGGCAGCTTTCCTTGATATCTTTCCAGGCTAAAACTTGTGTGAAGCTTAGCTGGTTTCCATGTGCTCACCAAACCTTTTTAAATTCCTTTTGCCAAAAATTTCTCTTTGCCAAAATACCTCTTTCCTCCGCAGAACATTTTCCCCCCCTTTTTCTTCCCTCTATTTGTTTGTTTCTGTAAAGTGTTTAGCTCCTTTAAGAGTGTAATGTGTGCTAGTAACAGGCTGTGAGGAAAAACACCTGTATGTAAAACATTGAAGTTATGACAAAACCTGTCCTCCAAGATACTTCTTGGTCTTGTTTGCAAGGTGGTGTTACTGTCAGTTAGTCAAGTGTAGGTAGTGCTCCTCTAAACAACTCCAGGCATGGAACTTTATGGTGAAAATAAAGAGGGGGTGGGGGAGCAAAGAAAACAAGGTGTTCCATCAGACAAATACTTCACTTTGCTACTCTGCCTCAAGTTCTGCTAATTTCCCAAAGCAATGTCTAAGTCTCTCAGAAAATTTGAACAGTAACAAGAAAATGTGTTTTCAGCATGGCACTGAGTTCAGGGAATGGAACCATTGAAGAGCAGATGAGTGTAATGAGGAGGCCAATGGTTTTCTACATAGCTACCATTGACCTTGGCATTTTGCTGCTATGCCTGGGCTAATAAGAATGAGACCTACTCCTGCTGTGCTGACCCATTCTAGTCCTCCCTCCTAAAATGTCTTTTTTCCCACGGGAATTGCACCCACTCCCAACTTTACCTTTAGATCTCTGTAGCTGCAAGTTGTGTTCTTATCAATTTTGACTTTTTTTAAATTTTTATTTTTAATTTGAGAGATATTATTTTGATTTGTCAAGTGTCTGTTTTTGTGATGCTAAAGTCAAGTTTAAATTTGAATGGAAAGCAAAGTTATAGAATCATAATCATAGAATGGGTTGGAAGGAACCTTAAAGATCATCCAGTTCCAGCTGCCCTACCATAGGCAGGGACACTTCCATAGACTGGGATGCTCAAGACCCCATCCAGCCTGGCCTTGGACACTGACAAGCATGAAGAATCCATAGCTTCTTTGGCAACATGTTCCAGTGCCTCACCACCCTCACAATTAATAATTTCTTCTGTATATCTAACCTAGCTTTCCCCTCTTTCAATTTGTACCCTTTACTCCTTGTCCTATTACTGCAGTTCTTGATGAAGGTTCCCTCTCTGGCTTCCCTGTAGGCCTCCTTCAGATACTGGAAGGTTGCTATGAAGTCTCACATGACTTTCTCTTCTCCAGGCTGAACAGCCCCAACTTTCTCTGCCTGTCAATTGCTAAGTATTATTGTGGTAGCTATCCTTGAGGGGGAAAATAGGCTCAAAAGACTATCTCAGCAAGATTTCATCAGAGGTTCTAGATGAATAAAATAGTTGCACTTTGTGATTCAAGTGCAGATGGTAAACAACTAAAATTCATTCACTCTGCAGAAATACACTCAACAGATCTAATGGATATATAGTTGACTACAGATGGAGGACACTACGTGTGACAATAGCATGGGATTATTTAAAATCCACAGGTATATACATTTTTCTTACTATAATTAATTAGTAAGTAAGTGTGGAAAAGTATTTCAGAAGGGATTTTCGCTATAAGAAGAATACAATAAATAAAAATCACATGGCTAGAGAGTCTGTTCTGGCCCAACAACTTTAAAGGTCACATTCTTTAATGACTCTTTCCAAAAAATGTTAAATAAATAGCTGAGCTACCTTGACTATACTGTATTTGCATTAATTTGGTTACAATTCAGAATTTCATTTATCCTGCTGGACTGTGAAACTCTTTAGAAGAAAGATTTTATTAGTTCTTTGGTATATATTTACTCATTGCATTTTCTGTAGCTAACCAAATACAAATAACTCTTAGATTCAGTGTTCTAGGGTGATTAGTTTAATGTTTCAGGGTGTTTATGTCTATTGGTTCTGGCATCTAAGAAAATTAATAGCATGATCTTCTATCAGACTGGTATAAATAAAAAGCCTTCTTTAATCTGTAATTTTGCATGCATGTGTGTGTGTGTATGTGTGTGTGTGTACAGCATCGGAGGCTGTGGGCTAACAACAGTGAAAACTGAGCTCCTTTGACTGTTAAATTGCTTTGGTATTACCTACACAGGCTTTAACACAAACAGGTTGCCGACATGCCCACTCATTCCCTGGTCTCTAGGTTGCAAGCAGTTATTTAGATTTCCAGCAGTTCAAACAGCATTTATTCTGTTATATCTCACTTCTATCCCACTTCATTCATGGAGCATACCTGTCTGTTAAGGCTTTTGATTTGAAAAGTCAGAAGTATTCTTCCTCTTGTTGAACAATATCTTCATCTATGAATTGGTAATGTAAGATTCAAGACTTCTTCTTTTGGGTTTCCTAGATTCTGTCCTTGGACATAGTCAAGGTGGTAGTCATCCTTTTGTCCTTGTTTTTTCTTAGCTACGTAGGAAAACAGGGAGATTAAATTGCAGTTGTTGTAAACTACAGTGATAATTAACAATGTATATACCCCAAAAATTGTCTTTATAGATGGAAACTAATTTTCTTTTCTGTTATTGTGTTTGACGTTATGGTCTTCTGACATTTTCAAAAGGTTGTGGAAAGCTATGAAAACTCTTCTGCTAATTATCCTTCCCCTTTTCTCTTTGTTTTATTTGACTGCAAGTCTTTAATCCAAACAAAACTTTGATTTTTAAACTACCTTTCCTTTTCTCTCCAGCCATTTGGGTGGCTTCTGTGTGTGCGTAATACTGAAAAGCAAAGAACAAAAAGCAGAACAATACTGATGTATAAGAAGACTGATGGAACAGGGAACATAGTACCTTTCCAGCTGTGGCCTCCTGGGTTAAAGCACTCGAACACCTGGAGTTAAGAGTCCATCTCTAATTCCTGCTCTGGCCACTCATCCTCTAATTACACGGCATTTTAGAAAACAAAGAAACAACAAAAAAAAAAAAACCCAAAACAAAACCAAAACATTTTTGTCTTTTCTGTGACAATGTTATGCTCCACATAAGCAAAAATTCTTTGGAGTAATGACTAGCATTGGAGCCTTCAGTTTTGAAGAACTTCACCCTCTTCCAGGAATAGTTGTTAATTTTACAGGGAGAGCTTCAGTTGGAAACCTAGCAAACATCTCATGCATAACATGTGCTTATCTTGTCTCATATTAAGATGCTCACTTGAAGACGAGAGCTCAGACCTCAAATTCAGATTAGTCTGAAGAACAGAGAAATATTCAAAACTCAGAAGGAACATTATTTCTCTAACATGTCTGCACATAGTTATCTTGGGTTTGCATTGTGGTTTTTCTTTCATTTAAGTTATCATTATTAAAATACACCAAAGCACCAGAACACTGGGATAAGCTGTTTGAAACCTACTTGGTGAGGCAAGACAGTTATAACTTTCTTTGGAACAAGAGCCAGAAGACATGTTTATAGCAGGGGAGAATGTAATTAAGTAAGCAGTTACTTCAGTAACTTAACTAATAGGTAAATTAATATAAAAAGGCTTTGCTTGTCAATGATTTTATTTGGTAATTTCCTAGGAATGTAATGGCATGTTGAAATAGAAAGAAAGATCTGAAACTGAAATGAAATCCTTGTCGGATTGTGCGCATCCCGAATGTCACAAGTGGGAAAATTTATCCTCCCACACCTACCATATAAGAAAAATATATTCTGTGTAAGTATTGTTCAATTAGTTATTTTTCATTAAGTGACTTGGCAAGAGCAAACTCTGTAGCTCTTCAGAGTTTATTATCATAAAATCAAATAGAAGATTTGGAAAGGACCTTGAAGGTCATCTTGTTCCAGCCTTGCTGCCATGGGCAAAGGTACGCTGCACTAGACCAGAGTGCTCAGAGTCCCATCCAGCCTGGCCTTGAACACTTCCAGTGATGGGGCATCCACAAACTCTGGGCAATCTCTTTCATGTTCTCACCATAACAAAGAAAAAGACTTCCTCCTAATATTTAAACTAAATTTACCCTCTTTGAGATTAAGGCCATTGCCTCTTGTTCTATCTCTAAATATCCTCAAAAAAAGTCCCTCTTCAGCTCTCCTGTAGGCCCTCTTTAGGTACTGGAAGATGCTCTAAGGTTGCCCCGGAGCTTTCTCTTCTCCAGGCTGAACAACCCCAACTTTCTCAGCCTGTCTTTATAGAAGAGGTACTCCAAACCTCTGATCATTGTGGCCTTCTCTGGACTTGCTCTAAGAGATCCATGTCCTTATGTTTACAAAGATTTCTAAGTTAACAATGATTTATTGAAAGGGAAGTAAAAATCTGAGATACAGCAATATCTCAAGACCCAAGTAATACAAGACGATTTCCAATTCCAGGAATATCAAACATCTATCCTTAGGTAGTGGAAGTTGATTTGCTAATTTCAAACGAACCTGCTCTGCCCTGCACATGGATTGTGAGTACATTGCTTTTTAAAATTAATATTGAGTTTGATGTTACACAGGAAGGGTGAGAACAAAATTTTGAGCTGTTACTGCATCAATAATTCTCCCAGGTTCACACTGGGCATAACAGATGAGGACTTTTAACTGTATGATCTGTTGTACCACAGTCTCAAAAGTTGCTGATGGCTAAGGACAGGAACATTTGTTCACACAGCATGGGATGAAAAACTGTCCTTTGAAGTGCTGAAATGAAGGGCTGTTACTTCCTAAAATGATGCTTGATGGAATGCAAGTACTTAAAATTTTGTGATTGTGGTTTCATGATGCCACAATCAAGCATATTTAATGAGTAACATGACCTCTAGCTGACCTGGAGCAACATGCCTCTCTCAGAAAAGCTAAATAAGAATGTGTTAAAAGCAGAAAATGTTCCTTTCAAAACTGAAATGAAATATTTTCTGAGGAGTCTAAAGGTGGTTTTGGAGCTGGTTTTAGGAATTTTTTATTACAGTTACAGTGTCTTAGAAACATACTGGGAGTTTTCTTCATTATTAAATAAATTTGCCCATCTTTCTAGATTTAGAAATTTACCTTAAAATAAATCAAGCGAATTGTTTTGTAACTTCTGATTTGGTCTAGAAACAGATGCTGAAGCTCGTAGATGTAGAAATATGGAGTGTGGACATCCCGATGTATTTCTGCTCCTTGAATTACTATTATTTTTGGAAAGATAACATAACTTAGCATTAGTGTAGCAAAGAAAGAAAAAGAACAACCCTGTTCCATCAGTATTTCATAAATTTTAAATGGTTCCTTGCATAACTCTTTTACAGCATATTCTAATACCTGCTTTAGCATTCTAGGTTAAATATTTTTTTTCCCCCCTTTTGGGCCAAGTTTACTGGTGTTAATAACATTATTGTAGGTGACAGTCACAAGAAAGTCAATGTTGGGCCTCTGTTTTAGATGCCAAAAATCACTAGAGAAATTCATAAATGGAAATTCCATGTGCCACAAGAACTCAAAATATAGTGTATATTTTAAAATTCTTAGAATTTTTCATAATTTTCAGTAATTTAGATGTTCTTGTCTAGGGAGTAGAAAATAGAGATAAATAGAGATATAGGAAAAAGGTATGTTATGTAATATCACATTATTTAGTGAACAGTGAATGCAACCTAGCCAAATAAACTTCTTTTCCTCCTTTTTTATATATCACTTGAATCAAAGAAAAGTAGAATCAGTAATGGGAATGTAAATAAATTAGAGAAGCTTCTCAAAAGAAAAATCAGAGCATGAGATTTTTCTAAAAGAACTAACTCAGCATGTTGCCTACCTAAATCTTCACAACCACCTGCCTCCATCTGGGATCCAGGACTAAATTTTGTTCTTGATTCTGTGTGTAACTCAGGCTAATTGCCCTTCTCAAGTGCAACAGGAGAAAGTGCAACAGGAGAAAGCTCCTGACATTAATTACAGATAATTCCTCTAACCTCTGGGATGTAAAGGGAAAGATTTGGGCTTGAATTCCCTCCTAAGACAATCAAACCCTTATTTGTTATGAACGTCACCTTAGCTACAAGGCTGTAGAGCATTTTGGCACAGATTTCTCATTCTCATCTTGCAACAGTTTGTTTTTGTAGAGAGAGGATTATCTTAAATTATTGCTGAAATAAGCAGGAGTCTTACTAGTTTTATTTTTCATGTGAATGCTGCAGTCAGTGAGTGACAAAATCTCTTATGGTAGCCAAATAAATACCACATTATTCCATGAAAAATGAAAGTATGCCAGCAGGAAAAAATAAAAGTCTTAAGTTAAAGTATGCTATATCTGTTGCTGGACCTGATTTGAATTGTTTCACATAAATTAATATCTTAAAGGTCCCCAGTCTCATACAGGCCAGGTGCTTGTTTTTAGGTCAAATTTGACAGCCTGCTCTTTGCTGACCTTTCAGTCAAACTAAAACTAGTTCCATCATGTCCTCTCAGTTACATCCCTTAAAGTGAGAGAAGAAAGGTAGGATTTCTTTAATAGATATCATTGAATATTAGCCAGAAGAGAAAAAGAATTGTGATTCATTCAAGCCTTAGTGCAGCAAAAACTGCTAGCACACTTTACTAACAGAAACATAGGTTTCATTCTTGGACATCTGAAAAAACAGTAGATCTTATTAAGCAGATGTGATAAGGAAATAAAGTAGATTGTTAGAAAGCTAGTAAGAATGTACTGCATAAATATCTCAGATGAGATGAATATGATATATTGTATAATTTTAAAATATATTTTTTGTAAATGAAAAAAAAATCCAGAGTTTGAAGGCGTAACATCCATATCCTTCACCAATAATATATCTGTATGTTCTTTGTATTATAATGTTTTTATTCCATGAAAGAATGGTTAATTATTTGGAAGAAATTTTGTAGATAGAATTGTTGTTGCTGTTAATTGGTTACTCAGTACACTAAATCTCAAACCCTGTATCTACACTTGACATACCCAACTTTTTAAATGTGAAAAGTACTCAACAACCTCCAATATGAAAAAAAAAGTTTGTAATGAAAGAGAGGTTAAATTTATTTATGAAAGCAGACCTTTTAGAGTATCTTTCAGTTGCTTAAGGCACAGTCTTTATATAATTTCAGATAAAATTTTATTACAGCTTTTGACTTATGTCTCCAAGCACTGTAAAAAAGGGAGGTGTATGAATATTTAAATTTTCAAAAATTAAGTAACCTTTTAGCTTTTAATAAAATAGGTCTCTCGTGTTTTGAATCATCAAGTTATATGGAATCTACCTATTATAAGAAATAGAGATCCCAAAACACTGAGCTGTTTAGCCAGATTTCAGGATTCAAGGTTCTTTTTTATGTTTTGACAGAAATACTTCTACTCTAAAAGCTATTTGCCATGAATTATGCTTTTGTCTTAAAGATTATCTAGACAATAAGCTTAGAGACTCTTGGGTTCTCTTAACTCAAGCAGGCAAACCACAAAAATTGAGATTAAGTAAAAATGGTGATTTGGTACTGCTAATTAATTGAGAAGAGTTCCAAAGCTATGGCAACATAGAAAGCACAGACTTTGAACAGAAGAATACCTAGCACTTTTTTCTGTCTTGATTTGCTGTACCACCAAAGGTTCTTTTAGAAAACTGAAACCCTAAACCTAGTCTGCTCTGTTC
The DNA here is from genome assembly GCA_013400915.1 of Pardalotus punctatus. Classification (NCBI taxonomy): domain Eukaryota; kingdom Metazoa; phylum Chordata; class Aves; order Passeriformes; family Pardalotidae; genus Pardalotus; species Pardalotus punctatus. The sequence continues at coordinate 195,953 of VZTX01009991.1, forward strand.
AGTTGTGTGCTTTAAAACCAGGGCAGATTTAGAATTGAAATTGGCTTAAAACTCAGGACTCCATTCTGGCTTTCTCTGAAAGAAAGGTCAGGCTGCAGTGTGGCAGGTCAGTTTTCTGCCTTTTCCCTTTATTGTGGTACCTTGAGAGTAGCTAGTAGATTGTGCTAGAAAATCTCTTGTCTAATCAAAATTCTTAGAACCATTTTGTTCACACTGCTTGGAGGGAAAATCAACAACTACTGCTATTCTAGCACCCTTGTAGAAAACCATTAATTAAATCATATTTCCTGGGAAATTTAACAAGTTTTATTCAATTCATAGCTCAGCTGCAGCTTGCACCGAGTTATTAAGATAGGTATATATATATGTACACATAGAGGCATGTGATAATTTGTTAATAAGGAAATATGGATAACTCACGCCAGGAAGAATCAAACCAGAAATTGCAAAAGAGCTAATGGAGTCAAAAGGGGAGTCCCTGAATACCATTGCACTCTTATATCTGCATGTGGCAGCATGAGAACACCATATAAACATCAGGAAAGTAAAGCATAAACAAGCAAAAAAAACGACTTAATGGGCACATGGTTCATTTGGCTACTTTGCACTGTCAGCCTCAAGAGTGAGCATTCTGCTGTGGATCATCTGTTCATGATTCCCACAGTCGGCTTTCCTGCATTTACAGAGCATGTGAGAAAGCTCTCTTAAGAACAGCACTGATAGTACATCATCTGGGACTGCAGCTGTTATCCAGAGAGAAGTTAGATAGGAAGATGAAGGGAGAGGAGGAATAAATCAAAGCCAGCCTGCTCGTGGCACTTATCACATCATGTTCATTTCTCTTTGCTGCGAATTTTAACAACTGTAGGAATGGAGTGGATTATCTGAAGTAGAAAGATTCCTTATGGATATTACCACAGGAACATATATTCCAGAACATTTGAACTCTTTTTTTCAGTCAAGTAATTTAATATAGCCCATGTTGCAGCTGACAGTACAATGTTTACAGGATCAATAGAAAATTCTTGTGTTTAGCACGTGGATGCATTTAGAAAATCATATTAGGCAAGCAGAATGCTTATGACTAACTGCTTGAATGCCAAAAAATTCTTCTTTCCGTTTCTTCATCTGACTGCTTTACAGGAAGGCAAACTGTTTCCTCTTATCTGCACCTAAACTATGAAATTATCCGAAGGCTCACTTGGACATGAACTCAGGTGGGCTGGTTGAAAGGCTTCTTTTAGAAAGTTCAGAGGTAATTATCAGCAATAAGACTATTGACAAAGCTTTGAGAGAGTGGTCTTTAAAATTATTTAGAGTGTGCATGAGCAGGATGAATTTTTCACAGAACTTTCTCTAGCCTTGTTTTCTATGTTCATTCTGTCACAGAGTAACTTCTGAGCTGTGACCAGCTGGTTGTGCTAGAGATCCCTAATTAATCACACTTTTAACTACCCAGAACAATCTGGAGTAGCAGTAGATATATCCACATACAAACTGGATGTCAAGCGCTATGAAGCCACAGATAAAGTACTTTCCTGAAGTAGCTACTTTTCAAGCTGCTTTTTATGATGTTCATAACAGTAACAGAATTATCTGTGTTGGAAGAGACCTCTAGAGGTTATCTAGTGCAACCTCCTGCTTCAAAGAAATTAAGGTAAAGAAGGGTACCGTATGCAATCAAGGCTTCAGTATCTTCAGGAACATGAATTCTTTGACTCCTCTGAGCAGCCTGTTCCAGTGTTTGACCAACTTTATGGTAATTTTTTTTTCTTTTTTCTTACATCTACTTGAAATTTCCCATGTGTCAACTTTAATGTCTTGACTTGACCTTATGCTTTGCCCTTCTGGTGGCAGCCTTCACTTCTCCAGGCTGAACAACCCCAACCCTCTCAGCCTGTTTTCATAGGAGAGGTGTTCTCTCTCTTTGATCATCTTGTGGTCCTGCTCTGGACTTACTCCAGCAGAGCTATGTCCTTCTTATGTTCAGAGACCCAGAGCTGGATGCAGTACTCCAGGCAGGGCCTCACAGGAGCAGAGCAGAGGGGGAGAATCAGCTCCCTCGACCTCCTGGTCACACTGCTTTTGATATAGTGCAGGGTATGGTTGGCTTGATTTCCAGAGGGATCTGCTCCATGATCTTGCCAGGCGCAGAGGTGAGACTGAATGCTCTACAATTCCCTGCAGATTCTTTCTTCTTTCCCTATTTAAAAATGCAGGTTATGTTTCCCATTTTTCAATCAGTAGGAACTTTACCAGACTGCCATGGCTTCTCAAAGTTAATGGAGTGGCTTTGCTACTTCACCTGCAAGTTCCCTGCATGAACTTCTGCACCTCTCAGTGTCTCCACATCACCTTAAATGTTCTGAGACCTGATCTTCTCCTTAGTGGGTGCTTCTTCATTCTCCCAGTTCCTGCCTTTGCCTTCTATGACTTGAGTGGTGCAGCTGAAGCACTTGCTGGTGAAGACCAATGAAAAAAATGTTGGAGTATCTCAGCCTTCTCCATATCCTGAGTAACCAGGTCTATTTCCTACTGAAGAGAGCTCACTTTTCCCTATTTCTTCTTTTTATCACCACCATACCTGTGGAAGCTTTTCTTGTTTCTTCTTCATGTTATGTGCCTTTTCACAGAGATATTTAAGTTGGGCCTCTGATGAAGCCACCTTCTCTTTGGAGGGGCTGGAATTCCTTTGTGCTGCTCTTCAGATGGCCTTCCGCTGACCTGTGATCCCTCTCCAGGCTCTGGCCATCTCCTGCTGCCACTGGCATCAAACTGCCCGGAGTGGGATGGATTGAGTTCCCCTTCTTTGGCAACTTTAGATTAAAGCCCTCTCCACAACTTGGCAAGCTGATGACCAAACATGCTCTTCTTCTTTTCTGGCAGATAATGATTCAGTGAAAGTCACACTTGCCTTATCTCCACAGCATGTTGAGTAATACTTAATCAAATATAGTCATCATTTTTCCAGTATATTTCTTAGGATACTCTGGCTGCAAGTTGAAGAAGCCAGGTTTTATAACCAATTTTATTTCCTCTCCCCTCTGATATGAGTCAGATAAAGTCTCCAAGACTGTAACTAATGAATTTATCCATTTTGTGAGTAGTTGCAAGTTTGACATTCTGACTGAGATTCCCCAAACTGTTATTATCTACCATTTACTGCAAAGAATAAGTACAGTTTAAATGGCTGAAATGTATGATCAGCTAACTAATAGAGAAAGAGCCTATTGTTGCAAAAAGTTAGATATTAGTAAAATGTAGACTAATTGCATAGTGCTATAATTACTTATTTCAGTCCACGAGTTATGGAAAAGACACATTGCTTAGAAGCTTGTATTTAGAGATGTGATGTAGCTCCAAATCAACTGTTGTTGGATAAAAGTTTTCATTAAATATGCAAAAAATATATAAATTTAAATAAGTTCTGTTTTTCTCTAGAAAGTTTGAGGGAGTCATACCGGTTGTCTAAACAGGAGAAAGGTTAGAAGGGGGAAAAGCTGTAAATTAATATATCATATTTATTTCATTGTAGGTGTTCTTACCTATGAATTCAATGAACATGTCATCATGCATGTCAGATATTGTAGTAGTAGTGATATAGTGTGTGACATTTATGGGGTTTATCATGGGGAAATGATGCAGATACTTTTTTCTTTTTGTTTCTAAAATGCAAATTGCTATAAGCCAGAGGAAAGGAACACATATATAAAATAATTTTACTCTTTTTATAAATACCTATTTGGAAATGTACTTATATAAGCAAGCATTATAAGCAAGTAAATTGCCTTCAGTTTATTGGGGGTTTTGTGTGTGTTCAGAAAAAGCAATGCTGTGCATTGTTTTAACAGAAATGGAGCTGCTTCAGAGATGTCTGACAACATCACCCACTTCTCCTTGGTAACAGAAACAATCAGTTTGCCTTTAACTTTTGGCTAAGAGCCTAGGTTAGAAAAAGGAAACTTCATTTTATTTGGTTCCCCTAGATAAGAAATATGAGCTTCAAGATGCACCTTGGAGTCATAACAAACTTGGACTCTAATGGATTATTGTGGAAAGTGAGATCTAAAATCATTGAAGCATTCCAAAACTGCCAACAGCACTGTTGCACTTAGGCCGAGTGATCTCTAGCTTTGGTATTTCTGATGATCAGAACTGTGGTGTGAAATTGTAAGCCAAGGAGGTGACGGTTCCCCCTAATATTCAGATGAAAATATGCTTTATGTTTTATTGACTAAAAGCAGCAGTACACTTTGCATCTATAAGTGCATAGAGCAGGTCCAGGTTAGATATCTTGATGCTTTTTCAATACATGAAGGCAGAAGAAGTATCTAGAGCCAAATTTTTTAAAATATGGATATTTTTGTAGATAACGTCTAGCTGTTTCTTTGTGCTGGATAATATTTTGTTTAATGTGACTGGAATCAAAGAAAGGACAAACCCTTCAGTTCAAAACATTAGAACCAGTCAAATTCTATTGCAGTTGAGGGCAGTAGAATATACAGAGGTGAATACATTACAGTTCTATTCTGAATTATATAAGCAGGAAAAACAGCATAGGAAGAAACAGGGCAATCAAGCAGAACAGACACCCTGATATTTTCAAATAATTAAAAATAAGTAGAATTGTGATTCACAAAACTAAAATTTTGCCTTTTCAACCTAATTTCTTGTTCTTAGTTATAGATATTGAAACAATTTAATAAATGCTGTGACCAAAGGACAGATATATGCCATCTCTTCTTGTCTATATCAAGGATGTTTTTATATGTTCTTGGGGGAGTTACCGGTCTGGTAAACTGGATCTTCAATTATTTATTATTGGTGTTATGGAAAGTAATTTGAATCCCATTTATTAACTCCAGGTTAGCAGAGCTTTGATGGAAATAACAGCTTCCTTAGTCACTGTTGCTCCCACTGTGTAATTAAGGCAGGAGGTGGTCACACTGCTGTACCTGTGCAATCACATTGAAAGAAGGGTGGAACTGCTCACAGTGTTTACTAAATAATCCATATGATTCTGCTCTTACTGCATGTCACCTGCTTGCATGTTTTCGCACAGCTGCATTTCAGCTTTCATTTTCACTCTCAGAAGAACAGAAATTTTTTTCTCATTCTATCCACATGTGATCCCTCTAAAATGGTTCCTTCACTGGGTTCTAGTGCAAATCCATCTAGTTCAGCTCTTCTCAGTTCTTTTAATTGATTCCATGCTGTTATTGTCATTAATACTATTAAAAAACCTCTTTATGTCATTACAACTCAATTTACAAATGCTGACCAGTTAGTCAAATTTAACAGCAATGGGAGTTATTCCACTTAATGTTCATTATTACACCTTCCATTATAGCTCTCTTTATCATTACTGATGACTAACTTAGGTTAATCAACCTAAAATATTTTATATAGTATTTCTTGTTGAGCATGATAATTCTATTAAGATTTCTGGGGGGGGGGGGCGAAGGACGGGG
>VZTX01009991.1:201518-241794 GCA_013400915.1 Pardalotus punctatus
GGGGGATGGGACGGGGATGGGACAAAAAAGAAAAGCAATGTTTGATGTAGGATTCCTGTAAAAAAGTATTGTGATTATGTTGTTGTGTTGGTTCATGACCTCTATTCAAGAGAAAAGTAGCCATGTTAGGTTTAGTTATGGCAAAGCATTTGTTTTGTAAGTTTTTGTTATGTTCTGTTAATTTTTTTTTTTTTCCAATGGACTGTGTATCACTTCTGTATTTAATTTAGCAGAGATCATCTGGATCTCCTCTTTTGAGGTTGGTTTAAAAACTGGGACCAGACTGCATGTGTAGGAAGGACTCTGGAAAGAAATGAGGAATATTGCAAGTAGCGCTCTGGTGTGGTCAAAATATATAAATAGGGATTTAAAGAACAAAAGGTCCATCTCTTGTGATGCAAGCATGAGTAACAGTATACCAAACTTCAGAGTAAAGAGAAGATAAAAAATAGGAGCAAGATTGCAGTGTAAAATACTTAAGGATACAATAGTGATTAGCACAAGGAATTTCGATGTGATTAATAGTCAAACATGTGATATGGGAAAGACAAAGTGAACAAGGACCCAGCAGCCAAAACACTTTTTTCCAAAGGTTTGGTTGACAGCTCCTAGGAAATGAAGTCAAAACAAGATCTGAAGTCTACATCATAACCTTGTTGACATTCCGAAGCTAATTTAAATGTTTCGTATTTGCCACACAAAGAGATTTAGTGGGGGCTGAGGAGAAAGGTTAGGTCTCTTATAGTTCAGGAGGAGAACTCTACAATTCAATTTCATGAGGATGCTATAAGTCACTGTTAACACACTTGAACTTTCTGTCATTAGCTGCTGTACCTTTGCTAGAGGAAAATAAGAAAAGAAATCTGCTTTCTCATATGACAGATGACATTTTAGAATTTTTTAGCTTAGATATCTAGGATGTTGACATTTTTTCTGAATTTTAAAATATTGATCTAAGGCAACTTAAAGCCTACTGACTGAATTTGGTTTTTTTTTGGTTGTTTTTTTAAAATTAAATGGCAGTCATTGAGAATGACTGAACTTCTAAGTTCACTTCTTCTAAGCTGAGATCCCTCTTAAGTAGAAGTGTTAAATTTACTTTCAAAATGAAGTTCATGTTCAAATTCTGGAATAAAATATTTAAATTGTATTGTATTTTAGACAGAACATTTGAAGGAATTTATTTTTTAAATCCTATGATAGCTTAAGGTATTGATACTTTTTTATGCTAATTGAGAGAATTTCAAAATTTCTAAGATTTGCTTATTAAAACCTCATTTTTGCAGAATGGATCAATCATATTGCTAGCTATGAAATACTCCAAAATGTGTTTTCCAAAGTTTATTGAAATGAAGATTCATTAATTCAAATACATCTTAAGACTCGTGGGTTTTGCCTACTTTTTTCCTGATTACCTTTTAAGACATTTATTCACTGTTACTTCTCTCTTCCTTTTCCTAATATAATCTCTACCTAAAAGAAGCTCCAGTGGGGTTTCTTTCTCTTCTAAATTTAATTATCTACATAGATGCTTCAAGAAAAGTTCCACAACATGACTCAGGTGATCAGTTTAATGTCTGCATTACCGTGAGGTAAGCCACAGGTCACCTTAAAACACTAATTCTGCCCATTTACTGTAAAGACAGTCTAGAGGACTAACTTTAATATTTTCTAGGTTTGATGTCTAAGGACAGATAAAAATTACCATTTAAGTCTAAGTGTACATTATGACATGGAAGCTTTTGCTCAGACTCAAAGCTTGCTCTTGAATCCTCCAATTGTGAAAAAAGACTTGTCCAATTGTGTTCTCTGTCTAAAACCTCTAAAACATATGAATCCAGTCAATTTCAACCCATTTTGACAGAAATGTAAAAGGTTTTAGGATTCTGAAAATTTAGTGAGTATTGTCAGCTTAGAGGAGTTTCAGAGAGTGCCCCTCTTTACTGAAAATGCAAGAAAAGTCAGCCATTTAAAGCTGGGAGTTTCCTTGAGCAGTAATCAGATGTCAAAATTAGATTATGTATAACCATAGACCAGCTATAATACACATACTTTCCTGCCATTAGTGTGGTGGGGAAAAGCAAAGAAAAGGATTTTATGACACAGAAACTGAGTTTAGGGAATAAAACACACACTTTCTTAGGAAACTATTGTCATTAATTCCACTACTCACAGAAAATTTGTGTTATATAAGAAGAAAAAGCCCCTAGCGTATGTAATTTAATAAGTAAAGTGCTTTTGCTGATACATGTTATTTTCATTGGATAATTACTCCACTGTCAGTAGAACCCTTTTGCTGACAATGGTTTGACCTAGATGAGGATTCTGTACTGCTATATGCATATTTTGGATAGGCTGGGGATAAAACACTTTTTTTTCAGTTTTCAAATAATTAGTCTCCTTTTACATATCTTTTATCAAGTATTTGTGTCTTGACTGCTTGTGCTATTTTACTTTGATATGTATTATATATTTTAAAAGACTTGGACAGCAGTTTTAATTCCAAAATGCATTTTTAGAAAAAATTCAAAATGTTCAAAAAATAATTATGAATTGTTCAAGTTTTGTATACTCATAATGGAACATTTCATGCTAGTAGTCTACTTGTGTGTGCACAAAAACATGTATGCATATATATTTTATATAGACACACACACATGGAGATATACGCATATGAAAATACGTTATGTGTGTATACACAAAAAAAGTGTGGAGTGTTTTTGTCTTGTCTGGTGCTTCGCTTCATGAGAGTAAATGATGCCTTAATCTGTTTTTAGACATAGATTTCCTGAGAAGGTGGTATCCACCTGAAAGCACACTTGCTCCCTTGTGTCTTAACTGCACTCATTTCATTGTAATAATGCATCAGATAAGACCTCATTTAAACTACACATTTAAGCTTCTTTTATTCATTCCTGATGTGACATAAGAACAAATGTTTAACTACTTCAAATTTCCTTTGGTATGCCAATATTCAGTGTTCAGGTTATTTCAAAGACTTTAGCTGCCCCTGGAATGTTTGATAATTTTCTTCTTTCCCCACACACTTGTATCTAAATATCTCTTCTAAAAGTATTGTATTTATCTTTTGATCTTGGTTGTATCTTTTCTTATATCAAAGTAGGTTTAAAAAAAAATTCTGTCGTCTTACACTCTTGTGTTGCTTCACTCCTGGAATACAGTCCCTGATTTTTAGAAGATACTGAGTCATGTCTACATAAAATGCTATGATGTAGAGCTTCCCTTTCCCTGTAGCTGTCAATTCTTGGGTCAAATATTCATCCAGCATTTGTGTGCTGTTGTTGAGCCTCATCATTGTTGCACATCTGCTGGGTAAGACAAAGGTATGGCCTGGCTGTCAACAGTTAAATGTTAAACAGAGTTCAGGGGGCTGCAGTGCTAAAATATGCTGTACAAAATGGAACTTATATATTGGTACTTACTTGTAGTATGGATGTGTGCAATAAAATTCATAACTGAATTTTAGTCAATTTTCAGAAATTGTTATATGAATGTAGGGACAAAGGCATGTCTGACTACTTAGATAATAAAGATACACTGAAACTGTTATGTGAAAAAAACCCTTTTGAGATTTCTTTTAAATTAATATTATAAGTACAGTAGAAAAAAGTGAGTTAATATTCTTTCTGTGTAATTTAATCTCTTTTATCTTCTTTCCTGGCCATTAAGTTATAGTAGGAGGAGTTTTTCCTACCAAGGTGGATCAAATTATTCATATGAATTCATCCTAAGATTTCAAAGTGAAAATGTGTTTGAGAAGACAATTGCATATTTCTTCCTTAGTCAAGAACTAAAATTCATATTTGTACTTCATCAGATTGGAGAAACACACTAACTGGAATTCTGGATACTTGCAGTCCATTGAACAAGAGCATTAGGAGTAGAGTACAATAGTTTACTTTCCCTAAATGCATATTCTAAGCATTATGTATTAATGTATATAAAGATAATTTGAATTCTCTATTACATTTTTTATTCATATATATTCTATTAGTTTTCACTGTCGATTTTTTCTTTTAGTTTTTGCTTTTAAATGATCTTCATGAATATCTGTTTACTGGTGGGAAGACAATTTTCCTTTGTTTTTTATTTATACATATGTTTATGTCAATGATGGAATAATCAGTCTAGGAATAGACTAGAAATATGATGGAATGATGGAATAAACAGTCTAGGAATAATATGAACTCAGCACAGTGTCTTCACTAAACAATCTTTTCCTGCTGCAGGACACTGGAGAGAGCTGAAGGAATATTGAGGAAGACAGAGTCACAGTATGTAGAACTGGTCAGACAGTGGAACAAGTTGCTCGGGGAAGTGGTGAAGTCTCCATGCTTGAAGACATCAAAAATCTGATTGGGAATCTTGCAGCTGTGGGTGCTGCCATTGCTTTGACCACTGGGTTGCACTAGACAATCTGCAGAGGTGCTCTAACTTCAAATATTCTGTGACTCTGCAACTGTGGTGAGCCAAGAAAATGGCAGTTTTTTCATGTGCGCAGTGCAGAGAGCTCTTTTTTCATGCTGTGAAAGGCATTACTGTGATCCCACCCTCTATCCAGAGAGGAGGAGAGTGGTCCACAAAGGACAAGAAATGGCTGAAGGAAGAACAGTGGTTGTGTTTCTGAAATGTCAAAGTAACAACTGAATGTTCAAAATTCCACTGCCTTTTTTCCCACTGGTCTCTGTGGTTAAAACAATTCTAAAAAGCTGACCTTATGGATCAGCGAGAGATGATCTTTATCATGACCCACACTTCCCCAATCTACTTACCCTTTTCCCTCTGGGAGCATTAAAAGTGTAGCACACTATGTTCTGTATTTCTCTCTCTGAAAAATTCCCTTTACTTTGAGAGGAGATGAAACATTTCTGCTTTTCTTTCATCTTCTAGCACAAGCATTCCTTTCTGTTTCTTTCATCCCTCAGAGTTTCTCTCTTCCTCTTATATTGCTTGAAAGAAAACACCTACCTCATTCAGTTATTATCTAATCTAGGGGCCCTTCCCTGCTTCCTACATCCACTCTTTTTTTCCCCATTTACTTCATTAGTGAACTCAGTCTCTACTGACTTTTCCTATCCACTCTGAATGCTGCTGTTAACATTCTTGCCTAGTGGACGAAAGAAAAAAAAAAGAAGAGACTGATGCTATTCCTGCACTGGGAAGCACTCCAAATTATGGATTTCCTTAGCAAAACTCTTGGAACTCTATTCCACCTCCTTACCTCCCACACTGGGCACACTCTGAAAATCTTTGTAACGTAAAAATTTTAGAAAGAACTAATCTCAGCCTAGACACACTGATAAAAACATACTTTACTAATAAAAGTAAACTATGTTGTATGTTTAAACTGTCTTGGTCACTGTCTTGCCTCTGTAGGTGCAATTATTGATGCTTTCCAACAAGTCTTGTGCTCATTTTCCTGTCACTATTTTTTTCTTTTTTGAGACTCTCCCCTAGCCTATCTGATGAAAGAAATATTCTTAGCATTGCCTTAAAAAGCAGTATGTGATTTTAGAATGTTCTTACTGTAGGTGGTGTCATACATTTAAAAAAATCACTATTTCTAAAATGAATATTTTAAATTGTCCCTGCACAGTGCATTTCAGATACTAGGGTTACAATTTGTGCAGGTGCATTATTTGAAAAAAAACCACCCTGGTTTGCTTTCAGAGGTGAGTTGAAGAGTCTTGTACTAAATCTCAATTAGGGTATAAATGTATGAGTAGTGTCCAATGACCAGTGTCAGTGCTTGGACCAAAAATATTCTTCTCCCAAATCTGCTCAGTTGAATTTAATCCTGGAGGTTTGTCAACAACTCTAGTGCTTAGAAGCTCTCTCCCAAGTGTGCTGGTTTCTAGCAGGAGGCAGCTAGGTCACACCAAAGTACAGAGCAGGCACGAGTTCAGATGTAAATTCTGTCTTATAAATGCTCTTGCTCTCCCAGGCAACTAGCAATAGAACAAAGGGAAACAGCCTCAGGTTGTGCCAGGGAAGATTCAGGTTGGCTATCAAGAAAAATTTCTTCACTGAAAGCACAGTAAAGCATTGGACCAGGCTGCTTAGGGAAGTGGTGGAGTCACTGTCCCTGGAAGTGTTCAAGAAACAAGTGACACGCTTTAGCGTTATGGTGGAATAAGGTCAATGGTTGGAGTTGATGAGCTTTGAGGTCTTTCCCAACCTTAATTATTCAATGATTCAAAGCCTGAGAGAAAGTGAGCAAATTTGACTCTATATTTTGGTTTTTAGAGCAGTTGCCTAGGAAGGATGCACAGATTTTTGAATTAAAACAAGTTATACAAGTTATATTGACATCCATAAATTGTTCATTGAGACAATGGGCTTTCAAAGGTAAAAGGAAGTGGACTGCAGTTCTGCTTTCTGCACCATCTCTGGGGATGTTATTTTCTATTTTTCATTGGCACAAACACAGTTATTCCTGTTCTCAGTGGTTCACAATTTTTCACTTAGTGTCATCCATTACAGTCAGTCTTTGCAAATCTAAAGTGTTAGTCAGACTTGATTTTCTTCTAGGTAGTGGGAAACAGAATATTACTGTTCTTCTTCAGTAATACTTAAAAATATATGTTGATTTAAATAATGTTAATGTATCTATTATTTCCTTCCTTCCTTCCTTCCTTCCTCCCTTTCCTTTCTTTTTCCACTCCCCACCAAGTCTCAGTCTCAAACCCATACTGTACTGATAGTTTTGAGTATTAGTTATGTCTGGGCAGTGGGGCACCCAGCTGTTCTTGCCTAACTGCAGCTTCATTTCTGATAATTTCAAATTTCAGTTTGTACTGCTTTCTTACACACACCATCTTCTTTGGATGCTGAATAAATTCCAATCTCTCTAGGGCTCGTATAGTTGACTGGGCAGTAAATAATATTTTATCACTTCCTGACCTAAATATTTTTCCTCGTAAGTCATTGTTCCACTAGGAAAAGAAGGAGAGATACTTAAAACGAATGGAAAGCATTACAAAGTTACTTAGTTGAAATACAAGTAAAATAGGGAAGAAAAGGACAGTGTTACAGACGTCTCTTTCCAAACAGGGAATCAATCCATAACACCCTGTACCTGGAAATGGGGTTCTCAGGTTCTAATAGGATAAAAAAATTAATAAAACCATGCCACTTTAATTTTGTTTGTTGAGCAGCCACAGGAGAATGTGGATTCTTTACAGTGAAAGGATGGCTATCTGTTCAAGAATAATCTACATAATTTACAAAACAGGAAAATTACAATAAACTTCTTCATGCAAGTTGTTAAAATAATCTCATTAGGAAGAATTTGTACTGACATGGAAGGAATGAAGAGGGAAATTACAGAAATGAAGATGCACATCTAAATATATTGCAGTTTGAAACATTTCAATTTGCATGCAAATTGAATATTGAATAAAAAAGCTTTAAGAAAATTAAAGCATAAGCTATTTTATAAATTAAGAGAATGTGCAAAAAGCTGAAACACATTTTGCATGTTTCTCTGCTATTTCCCTTGGCATATATATTATGATCTTTACTACCACTCTTCCATTAATGAAGGGTAAAAGAGTTTAGATTTAATTCCAGTAGGACGTATAATGCAGTACATCACAATATTATTGCAAGGCAGTTATTAGCATTAATCATTATGTATATATTCTCCTTGATTTATTAAGCAGAAAGATGAAAGGAAAAAAATTAATTTGATGAACATGGTCAAATAAAATAAAATCTGGTTTTGGAAAAAAATCAGCTGCATAAATATTAATCACATTTAGTTTTAAATGTGTCTTCAAATTACAGTAGATAAATTACATTGCCACTGGAAATTACATAATGAGAGCTGTTATGCAAGGGAATGTCTGTATTACTGTATTAGAAATGATACTGCAGTCTGCCTGCTTTTATCTGTCTATCATTAAAATTTATGTCTATTGGCCAAGCCGTTCATGACAAACTCTCTTATTTTTTGATTAAATACTAATTTGTTATAGCAAAATGAATGCCCCTATGCACTCTTTTAAGTCTATTGGAAATTTTTGTTTACAAGAATTGAAAACTAATTGGACATAAAAATTAATAATCCCTTTCAGAGCAAGAAAATATTGTTTAACATTTCTTCACAAAGATGCTTATTTGTTTATACATTTATAGAAGGTAGTCTTATTAACACCAAGGGGAAGCATGCATGTGAGAAGGATAAAAACACCTCTGGTTGATTGGCAAGATTACATGATGGGATTTTATTATGAGAACTTTAGTTTTATTGGTAGTTAGCAAACTACCCAAAAGCATAAATTACTTTTGTGTATTGATATTTGTATAATTTTTTGGTAGCAACAATATGGCTATTTTAACAGGATCATCATGTTTTATACAAAACGTCCAAACATCTAACTCTCATTTAAGTCTTCAGTCTTTTGGCTTTAATTAACTTTGGGCTGCTCTTTAGCTGTCTGTATTACAACTGTAATAAGAAGAAATGTATTTGTAATGTTAAGTGAAGGGAAGAAGCAAGTAGAAAAAAAATACATCGCATTTATGAAGACAAAAGCTATTTCGAAATATGCAGTCAACACTGACGTTACAATAAAACACAGCAGAAAATCAAGCAGAGCTGGATTGATTTTACCATTGGATGTTTCAAAGTTGCCAAACTGTGTCTGCTCCTGGTAGCTTGTTCTGTGCAGCATGTGTGGCATGGACTCGTACCCTGAATCCTCCACAGAAGTGCCTGGGTCTCATTTTGCAGAATCCTGTTAACTTCAATCCATGAACTAGAAGGAGAATGCTCTTGTAAAATGCTAGGAAAGACAAATTCCAAAGGAAAGGGGAGAAAGTCCTGAGATTTCCAGTAGTAAATGTGAATTATAGAACTGTTAAGGAAGGCCCCAAGAACAAACGGGAAAGGAGATCTGAAAAATAAATTCTACTGAAAACTATGTGTGACATAATCATTTCAATATTTCTATCAAGTTTTTTAATTTGGTCTTATATTTTCCCTAACACAAAACTAGAAAAAAGTGTTGTTTTTTGGTTTGTTTTTTTTTTTTTTTTAAAACATGCCATACCTGGCTATGCACTATGAAGTTCTCATAAAAAGCTTGCATTTTTAACTCAAGCTCTGACACAAACTACCTCTTTTTCTATCTAGCTGACAAAAGTAGACGTAACAATACTGGAATACAAATAAATAACACCTAAAACATTTGTGTCCTGAAAATATGCAATGAGGAAGAAAAAAATATAAGTCAGAACTATGGATTGAATATTACTTTGGAGACTTGAAGGAAGAGTAATCTAATTTTTAGGCATATGGAAGTACATATTTTCACCTTCCATTAACTACTTTCATGTACTCTTCACATTCAACATTCCCTAAACGTTGATGATCCTTTTTTATGTGTTAGTGCTTATAATGATAGTTTATGTTTGTATTTAAGGATCTTAAAGAGCAGTCACTATTTAATAAGAGTCAGTAGTGACTGAGTAAGAGCAGTCACTACTCAATAATTATTGTAATAAGTTATTGTCAAAATGTATCATGTTCATGGAGCAAAAATGTAAAATAGTTGTCATATCTACCTTTGTCTTAACTTGGATTTATTTTTTGTGTTGTTAACTCCAATTTTCCTGCTTAAAATTTTAACAGTACAAAAAAAATGGATTGATTCACTGTCATGGCAAGATTATGAATGCACTTCATCTTTGTGTAGCATGCCAACAATAAAGTATAGAACACAACATGATGTTTGATATTTTCTAGCTATTTGTGTGGGTGGTATTGTTTTAAAACTAACTTAATGCTTTTCAACAAAATATGTAATAAACACTCTTAGCTCTTCTACCTTAGATTGTATTTGAAAGCTGGTTAATACGAATATTTTACAAGAATCTCGTTGGGCTTTAAAGCCCACTTCTTAGGACTATTAACACTAAGGGAAATCAGTAGAATTTAAGACAAGCCAATACTTAGCAGAATTTGTCCAGGATTTTCTCCATCCAGATCCTCCCATTTCTTTAGTTATTGCCTCATATATACTCAAGCAGTGGGAATTAAACACACAAGTCCTTCCTGTATTTCAGGTATAGAGGTAAGCCTTTCCTTCTCTGTTATGTCAGATACTTTAATTCTTGATAAATACAGAATAATATGCCATATTTTTTTCAGCAAGAATTGCTTTTTAAAATTTTTATGTATTTATGAAAATGAAACAAAAAAATACCTAGGGCAGAATAGATTGTGAACTCTTTAGGGAACATTCTTCATTTGTACTTTTATGCTTGACTACACAACTAGAAAACCTAAATGTTATAAAAACATAACAGGACTGTAATTATAGTTTGTAATACTTTCATTAGTACCTAGCTATTGTAAAATATGTGATCTTGAACTTTTTTCATCTCTAGAGACTAAATAGAAGTAAGCAGCAAAATAAAATAGCAAGCATTGCTTCATAGATATGTGTATCACGACTGTCTATGTATAAATAGACAACATGTATAAATGTATGAAAGAATCATCAGCAACTCCTAGCAAAAAAAAAGTTATTGACTTCTGTCGGGAAATATGGCAGGAAGAAATACGTAATTCTTCTCTGGAACATCTTAGAAGAATTCATCCATAGCAAGGTAATGCAGGAGTTGTGGTTTTACCCAGCCACCAGCTAAGTGCCACATAGCCACTTACTCATTTCTGCCTGGTGGAATGGGGAAGTGAGGTGAAAGAGCAAAAAGTGAGGAAACTCTTGGGCTGAGATAAGGAGTTTAATAGGGAAAACACTCACCACTTCCCATTGATAGGCACATGTTCAGCCATCCCCAAGAAAGCTGGACTCAACGTGTAATGGTATCCTGGGAAGGCAAATGCCATCACTTGGAACGTACTGCCCTTCCTTTCTCTTTCCCCCAGCTCCACAAGCTGAGCATGGTGCCATATGGTATGAGATATCTTTCTGGTCAGTTGGGGGTCAGTTGCCCAAGTTGTGCCCTCTCCAAAGTTTTTGTGCAGCCCCATTCTGCTCACTGGTGGGGTGGGGTGAGAGGCAGAAAAGGCCTTGACTCTGTGCAAGACCTGCTCATCAGTATTAAAAACTTCCCTCTAATTATCAACAGTGTTTCCAGCAAAAAAACCAAGACATAGCTACATTCTGGCTACTGTGAAAAAAGTTATCTCTAAACCAGGCAAAACCAGAACTGTAGGCTAAATATCTTTGAATCTGAATGAGATTTTTTTTTAAGTTAAAAACCCCCACAATATTTGACAGAATTAATTGATAATAGAATTGAAAATTTTGGAGATTGTATTTTTGAGTGACAACTGGCGAGAAGAACAAATTCTTAAGTGTAATTTTGATTAAGGATTCTGTTTATATTACAGGAACCAAAAGTTACGTATAATTTTGTAAGCAGATTTTAATTCTGGTGTCAAGGTATGTGTGACGAGGTGTATATTTGCCTTCAGAATTATGCAATTCTTGTTGATTCTCACTCCTTCGATATTTATATTCTTCTGGATCACACCTAGCAAGAGACATTGCCTCAGCATTTTGGGAGGAGGTTTAGCTCTGCATGAAATAAATATTGTCATCTCTTTATTCTTATTTAGAAATGGCTAAACTATAGATGGGGATCCCAACTACTTCCTGACTCATGATTACTGTGGAGAAGTAAATGGTCCATGGCCAAAAGGGCACTTCAGGTTCTACTGCCTACACCTACAATGTCTGGTGTTGGTGCTTTAAAGAAGGAGCCCATATCCAACATATCTACCTAGAAGAAGGTGTGATGTTTCTTGCAGGTAAGTATAGTGGCAGATTATGTTTCAAGAGCCGTGTATTGTGTCCAGGGGTAGAAAAGAATCAATTTTTGTCTCTGGTATGTTTCTTCTCATAGCATTATCTTTACTATTTTCTCTTAGTACAGTGTATGAAGAAGAATGTCAAAATTCTGGGCACCTCAATTATGGGGAAGAGGGAGCCCTACCTAGCTCTGTGTCATGGAGGTCTCCACTTCTCAGACAAAGGATAATTAATTTATAGGAATCTTCTGAGGATGCTGAAGGAAGAAGGGAGTCATTACTGTACAACAATGAAATTTCAAAGGCAGCAGGGTCTTTTGTCCATGGGTCTTTCTATTAAGCAGTGGACATCACCAAAATGAGTTGACACTTCAACCTGAGTCACATATTTTCCTTCTGGAAAAGTCCATTAGTCTTAAAGTTTAAAAAAGATACTATTCAGTGAACATAAATACCATTTTAATACCATTGATGCAAATAAAAATTTCTGGATTTATACATTGCTTGCAGATGATTACATGTTATCTTTGTCAGATCTGTTGTATGTTATAATTATGAAGATAGAGATTGAAGCAACATTTGACTTCTGTAAAGCTGTTTCCAGGAGACAATCACAAAATTTTACTTTTCTTCTCTCTCTCTGCCACTCTCTGCCTTTGGTCTTAGTCTCAACTTTTCTCTCATTCCATCTGCCCTTAGTTTCAGGCTCTGGCACTCCTTTATTCCTTCTCCCCTAGAGTGGCACTTCTGTAGAAAGTAGGATCTGAGGATCAGTGCCGTTCTTGTGCTGCATCTCTTCTCTATGTCTCACATCAGACTGTTCCAGATGATTGTCTCATCTGTCTTAGATTCGTCAGGCTTTCAAGAAAGTGTTTATCAATTTCTAAAGAAGACTAAAAGTCCTCTGGTCCTTCCATCCCCTTTCAAAAGTTTTAGGATTCAGCTAAATGAAAGGAAAAAAAAAAAGCCACGAAATATTTCCATGAAAATATACTTCAATAAAATTAATATTATTGAACTCTTAATGCTGAAATAACAATGGGACGACCTTTTTTTTTCTTGTTAGGTCTTCTCTTTTGTGTGATTAGTATTCCAAAGAAATATGTTCAAAAGTAGTGCAGAAATATTTTTAAGAGTACTGCAGTTACTTTTGACCAATGTCAGACTCTGTGGCAGCAGTCAAGAGTTTAAGTCAGTCAGATGTGTGAAAGAAATGTTGTTTTTTTTTTCAGGAAGACATTTGAGTTTTCAAATACACATAAGCAGATTGACATTTCCAGTAGTTTTATGGCATCAATGAGAAAAATATTATAATTCTGTGTCAATTTTCTTTTTGCAGTATAGTATTTCAAGTTTGAGGGTTTTTTTAATTTTCTGACTGATATTTCCTTAATGCATTGTTTCAGTTTGTCTCTTTTTGTTGTTTATTGCTTTAGCTGCCCTAATTTAATGCTTCTATCAGCATGTGATGCAAATATCTAGTCCTGTACAGAAGATAAGGTCACGTGTCAGTGTTATAATCTCTCAACTATTTCATGAAAGAAGGTTGTCCTACTTCCTAAGAGAAGGACCCTCCTAAGAGGGTCAGGGTGTCGGCTTATCTTTTATTATCTTTTGTTGTTCTTAGCACAAGTTCCACACAATTATTCAGATGTCTACAAGAAAGGAGGGCTCATTTCCCTACAGTTTTTCCCATTCCCTATCACAGATCTTTCATAACCATTTATATAAACATTCACATCTGAAAAACTGATGCCAAACTGAGCTTTTTGACCTTCATCAGTTATTTTTTCCTCTTTGAATCAGTTGAAAACACATTCCATTATCTCTAGATCTTCTCACCTATTTTTTTTTCTAGTAATTAGAAACAATTCCATATACATGAGTTTTATTTCCCCCAGTAAAAATATTGTAGAATGAAGTTCCTTAGATCAGGTTCAAGTAATACGTACATGGGAAAGTTTGTTTCATGATGCAATCTTACTTTATAAGTTTTTTCCAATACTTTCAGTGCATGGTTTTTTAAACAGAATTTATGCTACCATGTCCTATCACCTGCCACTGCATCATGGAACTAAATGCAGCCACATTTTTCCCAGTAACTATTTTCACTTTACTTTTGCCTCTGTTTTGGGAACTGCAAACTAGTTCAGTAGCTGATTCTGCAAGCTGAATTTTGTAAGAAGGCTGCTTTTACTTCACCATGAATTATGCTGTACAATGCAGAATTGGGTGTAAAATGCATTGGCATTCCATCTACAAAATAATGTGAAAGAGTTTTGTAGTCGGAAGTAATGCTCAGAGACACCTGGAATGCACCTCACTGTCTAGCAATAGAAAAAAATTTACTGCTGATAGTGTTGCAAAAGGCAATAGTAAGGTAAAGTTTCTGTTCTAATGTAAAAAAAAATCAACTAATGTAATTTTTCAGATTTCATCTGTAAATAATAATGAATTGTGAGGCCTAATTTTATGAAAAGACTATTTGAAGGTTGCTAATACAGTTGCTGGGAATGAACTGAATCACCAATAGAGGGAGCATAGCACTGGAGACTTACAGGTTACTCAGGTTACTGAGATAATGTCCCAAAGCAAAGAAGGAAATGACTGACAAAATAGATACATTTTTAGCTACTATTTACTTGGTTCCCAAACATTAGTTGTAAAGTTAATTAAAGTTTGTGATTAAAATGAAGCTCACTGACAATTTCAGGAAGATATAGAGGAAAGAAGACTGGATTAAGAAACAGAAGATTCTTCCACCAGTAAGGGTTTGCTTATTTGGGAGGACAGCTAAATAGCCAACCTTAGAAATGGTGAAAAGAAGGATGAACACAGATGTTCACTAACATATAATCATAGAATTGTTTGTGCTGGAAGGGACCTCAAAGATCATCTGGTTCCAGCTCCCTGCCATGGGCAGGGATGTCTTTCACTAGACCAGGTGGCTTAGAGCACAGTCTAACTTGGCTTTAAACACTTCCAGGATGGGGCATCCACAACTTCTCACTGTGTTCTTAACAATTTCTATTAATCTAGGGCGCTGTTTTCTCCCCTTTAGGTTATAGTGGATTTGTAAGCTAAATTTTTGAGGATATTTTTCTGGCATATTTTATAGTTCTAAATAATTTAACCATATTCTAATAGAATTTGGGCTGAACTTCTTACTAATTTGGGATGTACTTCAGTAGTAAATAAAAAGAAAACAAAAATAAGGCATAAATGCCATCATTTTATGTCAAGGCCATCTGTTACATCATTTTGAATTTATTCCCTCTTACTGTCATTTCATTCAAAGAGTGTAGCAGATGGTGTGGAACCATCTCATAAAGTACCTTATTCTTCTTTTGTTTACAGGTATCCTAAAAAATCTGTCTATAGATCACTGTTAACTAGATACTCTCTAGGAAACCAATAAAGCTAGGTGAGTATAATTAATTAATGACTTACATCCTGATGTCTTCACTTGTTTTAAATTGTAGAGACTTTATCAGTGGGAAATCCTCCCTGAAGCATTACCAGAGCATGGAATGACTAAAAAAGACCATTAAAGTTTCAGAATTTTCACTAATAAACTATTATTAGATTCACTTTCAGCTTGTGCTGTGTGAAATCATAATTATTTTAGAAACAAACAACGTTTTATGGTGAAATTTAGTTGCATGTAAGTCTACATGTCTCCAGTTACCTTTGTGTAAAAGGATCTGCAAATAATTGCTGTGCCAGGAACAGCCACTGAAGGAAGGAATTATAAACGACAACATGGAATATTGATTACAAATTCTCCTTGAGACTTTGTCCTCTGATGTTTAAATGAAAAAGTTATTCTGAAGTTGTGCGTGCTACATATCCTTTGGCATTTAACTTAAAGGCCCCAGTCAGAAAACCATGATCAATTAAGAGAGAGTGAGAAAAAACAAATTAGTCACAAAGAGATTCAGAGTTGTAAAATTAGTCCCTGGTCTTACGCCTTTTTTCAGGCAGAGCTCATCTTAATACAGAGTGATCTCCAGAAGACAAATCAGGCAGTGTCAGTGGCTGAAGGTGTCACGAATCCCTCAGAAGGATTTTTGTTAAGACAGAATGGGAAACAAAACTATATGTCATTCGTGTTTAGGCAAATCTGTCGGCTCAGATTTTGAATCAGGGTTTTTAATTTCTTATACCATAAAATTGTGTGTGCACAATAAGAAGGGTAAGACTTGCAAGGCTTATGGTTTAGTAATGCTGAATGGCAAATACCAAAGCAGGAAATAGCAGCTGAAAGAAGCGCTGAAATTGGCTTCTAAACCAAGAAGAATTTAATTTCAGTTTAGTCTGTTTTACTTGAATGTGGTTAGTAACCACAGGTGGGATACCATTCAAATAAGTGTGATATGGCTATATTTTGTCTTAATTAAAAATATTTTTATGCCTTTGTTACTAAGAACAGGACTTAGATTATATTTGAGTATGGAGAAATTTTTACTCATTCTTGTGAACAAAAAACTGAGTGTTAGTAGATAATTTAAGCTGTAAGATTGAAGACACTAATTAATTCTATCAAAAAGCTGTACACAAAGTCATTTTCATCAATGCGCTATAGCCTGAGCATGTAGAAATGTAAGACTGCAATAAAAATGGCCATGGGATATTTCTGGAGCATCAGACTCTAAGGTTAATGTGTTTGGTATTTTAACGTGAATTTTAATGGGTTTTTAAAGGTGTAGTTTGGGGGGTTTTTGTTGTTTTTTTTTTGTTTGTTTGTTTTCCTTTTTTTTTTGGAGAAAATAGCAGATGCATGGAATTTTAAAGCTGACTATTAGACTGCAAGAGATGACCTGTAAACATGAAAGTAAATTAGAGAATTAAGACTGTCTTTGTAGCTTTTGTGTGAGCATTGGTCTCAGATACAGAAGCTTCCTATAACTTACTCCATTTTGACATTGACAATGAAAACAGCACCAAAGACACACAAGGGAGAAAAATGCCAGCAAAAACCTGTGATGAGGGCACAACACAAGACAGGTAGGACATCTGTTAAGTGTGCCTTGGTTTTTATTCTTAGATCAAGCAAGCTGAGAAAAAAAATAGATGCTTTCATATTTGTAAGATGATAAGTTTCTTTCATCATGCAAGATCAGCTTGGAAGTTAAAGCAGATTTTGCTGTTGACTTCAAGTACAGACAGAATTTTCTTTGCTCCTCTTTTTTATGATGTAGAGACAGAAAATCAAGGAATGGTTTTAAGGAAATTATTCAAGTGAAATCTAAGAGGATGCTGAGCTCATAGAGTACCAGGAAAAGGGTTGGATTAATTTCAAGGATTTTAAAACTGTTGTAGACTCTATGTTTGTACCTATGTTCTCCTTTTAGAAAATAGTTCGTAGCTAGTGAGAAAGTCAGTCTGCAGGATTTTGCTAGTAAAAAAAATCTTTTCATGTGTTTCAGAGGCCTGAATTGAGTCAAATACATGAAAATTGTTTACTTGTGCAAAGGCTCGTTGTGCAAAGCCTTTTCTTTTGAGAACACTGATGGTTACCTGCTTAGAAAATCTGTCACAGTGGCCAAAGACACTTTTTTTTGTCCTACAGGACGTGACTAAATCACTGTTCCACATTTCTTATTTTTGATCTTCATGTGGCACTTCTTTTTTTTTAAACTTTCTACTTGTCATTCTGTTTCTCATTTGCTTTTGCAATACCCATTTTACAGACAGATGATTAAAATTCTGATTATTATGCAAGCAGGACTTTTATCCTCCACAAAGAAGCCAGATAGAAAATGCATTTGATGACTAATGGTATGTCTGTGCAATCTTGTTATTTTGAAATACATTTCAGCATCCCATTATGGAAAAAGGAATGAAATCAACTGAGTAGAACAGGTTCTGTTAAAATAAACAAAAATGCCAGTAGGGAATTTCTGTCCTATTTTGAGGCCAGATTGTTTAAAGAATTCTGCTGTTCTCACTTTTAAATAACTTCAATAAGATCTAAATTAATTAGGAGTTTGATTCCTGAGTGCATATATTACCACCCCCAAGTACTTCAGCAAACCCCTATACACAGGTTTTTGAGCATGGAGTACACATGCTGATGCTATTAGGCAAAAATGGGTAGTGCTGACTTATTTTTATCATTTCAGAATTTCCCTTTCATGTAAATGTATGACAAAGTGTTGTAAAACATACACTTTGAAGTCATACAGCTTGCTATGCTAATCAGTCCCAGTTGTTCAGACTGACCAGGTTATATCATTAGCATACATAGAACATTATTCTTGATCTATAAACATTGTCTTCCATCATATTTAAGACAAAAAGTTACACAAAATAGCATATATTCAGAACTAAGTTACTTTATATTTGTAGGTAATAAGAATCTGGTTCCTGAAATGTAGTTTTAAGCCAGTAATTTTGTGTATCAAAAAGAATCTGTCCACTGACAGGAACTCTGTTTTTCTATGTATCTTACGTTATTTTTAATGTACAGCTTCCTCTCTGAAGGGCCTTCTCAGATGACCGGCATTAAAACATCCACCTAATAAAGCACAGAGATCTTTTCTACAGAATCTTAAATCTCAAAGGTTAAGAGCATGAAGACAGCATCCTAATACAGTCATTTCACTAAATGTGTTTAAAAGGCTTCTTTGGTGCCTTAAGCTGTCTCCAGTGATGGAATGTGTAGGTGGAAGACAATGAAATCTACATTTATAGAAAAGGTCTTCTTAAAAACCCCTAAGACAGACCAAATTTCTTATCTCTTAAATTTTGACTTATACTATTTGTATTTTTCAGGCCTTAGTAGTTAGGGATATATGTCAAAACAGAAGAAGTTAATTCTTAAATTAAGACCTATATTAAGAGTCAATGCATTGCAAAGAAGAAACAGAGAATCAGGTTAAAATTAAGGTTTCTTCCCCTGCCTTCCTATCTCTCCTTCCCTTTTGGTCCAGAGGAGATATTGTCAGCTGTCAATTGTCGCAGATTGTTTGGGTTGGTTATTTTTTATACTAGATCCTGCAGCTAAAAGTCATCCTAAGCCCATATTCTGTCTCCCTGCAAAAGAGTAAATCCCTGACTCTACCCTCACTATCTGTACTAGAAGCAAAGTACAAAGGGACAACATTTTCTGCTGGTCTATCGCTCATCCTGGGCAGACATGAGAGCAGGCAGGGTTTATTCAACACACATATTCTAAATATATTTTAGAAGCTTTTCCATTGGTTCTACCATCAATCTCGGAGAGTTCCACAAGAGGAGTACCTAATTTTTAATGCAAAAACTTATACTGTTTTAGAAAAATAAATACAACTGTTGGCTGTCCTTTCTTAATGAAAAGTCAAAGTAATTGCTGTTTATGAACAGAGGAAAGAATTTCACTGCAGATGTTTTTCTGGCTGTACCTCTTAAGACAAAATGACCTCCTTTTGCTGTTCATTTTTAATAAAACCTGTCCTTCTGATTAAGCAAGTCAGCTTGTGTAACAAATTACATTAGATTACATTAGGCTGCGATTTTTGGAAATAGCATTTCCTCACTGTATCATCCTGCTAGATGCTACTACTGTCAGACTAACCCCCTGTGAATGTTCTTGCTAGAACGAATCAACACAGCCTTGGAAAGGAATGTGTGATCCGAGCTTACCTTTTGGGGCAGAAGCCAGCTAATTTGAAGCACAGATTTTCTGATTTACACTTTTGCCATTCACTACATGAATTAATTGGAAGTATAAATTGCGTGATTTCTACATGATTTTGTTAAAAGGCAGGAAAATGGAGCAGCTTTCAGGTATTAAAAAAGCTCCCAACTCTTTTCTCAGTGAGACCTTCATTCTGTTATAGTGGGACTAGAGTGAGCATTGCCATACATTAGTCAATTACTCCACCTATTATAATCTAAGTTTAACCTAGAGAGAATATATTGAGATCCTATTGTAAATTTCACTCTAAAGAAGTGGAAGAGAAATAATAATATTGAGCTCAAATATGTTTTGATTCCTTAACTTTCCCCACAAAATCTATGCCAAAATCAGGACAAGAGGACATGACCTTAAACAGAGGCAGAGGATATTCAGGTTAGACATTAGAAAAATTTTCTTCACTGTTAGAATGGTCAGGCAGTGGAATAGGTTGCCCAGGGTGGTGGTGGAGTCACCATTCCTGGAGGTGTTTAAGAGACATCTGAATCTGGTGCTGGGTGATGTGGTTTAGCATTTCAGGGGTTATACTGACAACTGCTAGTCTGATGATTGGACTGGATGATCTTGAATGTCTCTTCTAACCTTCAGGATTTGATTATTCTATTCCTTTTGGAAAATTATTTCCTCTGTGAAAAATAATGGCAAACCCCCTTACGATGTAGAAATATATGCAAAGGGTTCAATTAATTTTATTTTTACTCAGGTAATTCATCACTAGACATGCTAGGGGAGTAACAGAAAAGGAGTACTACTTTTGTAAACTGAATTATGGGGAGGCTTTTTTTCCCTGCTCCTACCTTCATTTCCATCACAAAGCAAGTGCCAACATACACTTTTAGAACAAATATTGCTCGCATTTTTTAGTCATATACTACAGGGGCATAGTCCTACTATGTGCTTCAATTCAAACTACTGTGGTTTGAAAGTGTAAAATATTCATGGTGCTTGCAGACATTTCTTTTCAAAGCTTCTTTTTCTGTTGTGTATAAATAGAACTTAACCATGTTACTAAACTTAAAAAGTTAAATATGTTGTTACAGGTTGTTACATGTTAAAATGTTAAATATGTTATTAAAAATAAACACTTCCATGTGGAGCTAACATGCTCTGTCAGTGCTGGTAGACTGTGTAGTCTTTTTGATTCATGTAAATTTAATTAGATAGATTGTGTTTAAGATTTTAGTAGTAAACATGCTGTCATATTGCCACTTTGGCGAAGTGAGGAGAGATGAAAACATACTCAAAGCATCTCTTTTCCCCAGTATGAGAATGCCTGCACTAGAGGCAGGAGGAAGGAAATGTGCATGGCTTTCTGAAAGAAATATCTGTCTCCATCTGGCATTTACAATGGACATTATAACATCCCCCTAGAAAATAATTACTCTGCATTAAGTTTGTATGGCATTAAGTTTGATATCAGCATAGGTTTAATTTGAGGTAGCCGTGGAGAAACTAGTCCAGTGCCTATTAAGAGTTCAGTCCTCTAGTCAGTTCAGTTCATTGAGGTGATCTGTAAAATCAGGCTCATTTGATTTCTGGCCACTAGTTTCCAGTATCTTTAGATCTTGACTTAGTAGAAAACATACTCTTCTGAAAAAACTAACTTGTAGAGTTTTGCACAGACTATATGCTGTGAGGTTTTTCACTGTAGTGGTTTTCCAAAGAAAAGCAGATTATTTGAACCTTTTTTTTAATTTTAAGCCACATAACTTTTGTAAATCTCTTACATTTTGGACCAGAGACAGAAACTAGTTTGTCCCTTGTGTATGCTAGCCATGGATACCAGCGAAGATAAAAACATATGACAGAAGTATTCAGTCGAAAAACGTAGGTGGTACAATTCTATTTATTAAAAATGGATTCATATTAATATTTTATTATAAATGGATGCACCACAGCACAAAATATCTAGGAAAGCATGCTCACTTCCTTGATCAGATGTTTCATGCAAGAGAAAGAACAGAATAAACTGAAGTTTGGAAAATATAATCACAGACATAATTCTTGAATTCTTATTTACCTAAACCCAAGTATTTCAGTGTATATTATTCAGAAAAACATAATTAAAATCAACTTTTTCTATTATTCAGTAAATAATTAGCTGTCAGTTACTATTTTGAAGTTCATGATACTTGTAAATCTTTAAAAAGTTTTTTCTTTTAGGAACTGGACAAAATTGATACTTCAGAAACAACAGTGCAGAATCTTTTGTGTGATTTTGCCTTTCATACATTTTAAAAACAAACATAGCATTTGCACATAAAGTCTTAAATCATTTTGACAGCAGGTACATTTCAGAGTAAGTGGAGAACTGGGGAATTGTTAGTGAGAATCGGTGATCACCAGGGAAAAGAAGAAAGTAACAATGACAGATAGGAGCTGGTATGTTACCAGGAATAAATGTGACCAGACTTGGATAACTGCCAGGACTGTGATTGCGGAAAAGCACCATGCACAGAGAATTAATCAGAGGAGGAGGTTTACCTCTTCAAAACTTAAGTAAAAACATGATCAACAACTGTAAAGTTTTGGGTGACTTATCTATTAACTACTTTGAGTTTACAAATCATGTAGCAACATTACTTTAATCCTAGTGGACATGTTACAGATAATCCAAACAGTAAAACACACAAGATATTGCCTCAAAAAGACTCTCACTTTGAGAGCATTTGCATTGTTGCATGCGAAAGAGCCTGGTTATGTATAAGAAGAATAAAATACTAAGTATTATATTCATATCTGCAGGAAATGTAAATGTGCTTTGAAGTCCCTTTCTGTTGTACATATTGTGTAACAGCATGTTCAGTGGTCAGCTAATGGAATATTGTACATTAAGAATAGTAAAAACTTTTGTCTTACAGTTGGTCATATATCATATATATGCATATAAATGCTCATAAAAGTTGTTTGCAGGGATATCTTGCTGTGACTACATAAAACTTTTGTATACTACTTATATTATTTTGTTCATGCTTATGTTTCCATTTCACTGTTGACACCAAGCACACAGTAAAAGAATTATGGGTATGTTGGGGTCCTGGTTCAAGAAACACTCCTGATCAGGATGGCATTGCAGTGCCCTTGAAGACGATCCTATTTATGGGATTTAACTGTATGGCAGAATCTTTTAAAGATCCAAATTAAAACATGCCATTCCCCCAAGTATGAAACAAGACAATACAAGTACTTGTAGCTAACAGGGAATGAAACAATATGTGAATCAGAGCATCTTTGGAAATTGTATGAATTTGTGTTCTTCTGTATATTCTGACCATTGTCTTGTGGTAGAAGTGCTAAAAAATTTATGTGCAAGGATCACAACACTGAGGTAACTCACCTAGTGTTATGCAATAATTGTCGACATGCAGGTAGTGGATTGCTTAACTCGGAAAGCATCTAGAATACCTAATCTTTTTCACTTTTTTTCCTGAGATAGATGCGTGCTGACAGCAGTATAGTAGCACAATTTGAAAGGCTTTGTTTTATCACACTGAGACTTGCAAATGGAAACAACCATCTAGTAGGTCACAGAACAGCAAAAATAATCCCAAACAGCTCCCATGAAGATGGAAAGCCAGGTCATGATATTTATTTCAGTAGATGTTAATTTCCATTTTGTAATATTATAATTTTCATTCTGTAGTATTTACTATTATGTGTTACTAGGCCTAGGTTTTTCATGGTTTTGAAATCCCTGAAATCCTATATAAATTTCTAATATATTCTAAAAAGAGATGTATTTTCCCAGATGCCTTGGTGTACTAATTCACGTTTATGTGGAACAGAAAATTCATATTGCAAATTAATGAAAAAATGTTAGTTAAATGGATGCAGCCTGTGGATAATGAAGGTCCTAGGAAGGATGATTCTCTGAAGCTGAAAGGACATTTTTAGGGACACATGTCCCAAACCCACAACAAAACCAAACCAAAAGCCCAGTCCGGCTTTGATGAAAGTTCACCTGCACAGGAAACAATCTAAGCTTGCGACCTCTCCTGTTTTACAACAATGTAGTCAGGAAGGGAGTGTAGGGGAAGAAGTAATTGAGTTATATTTGCTGCTTGAAACTTGTTTTTCATCTTGAAATCTGCAAAAAGGGGAAAAAATGTAGAAGTAGTAGAAGTAGATTCTGGCCCTCCATCTAACTTCCAGTGTAAGATTAAAAATCTTTTTTAGGTCACTGATTTATGTTTCTTTACAACTATGATGTTTTCTTTCTTTGTGCACAACACAATAGGATTGCAGCTTGAATAACAGAGATAAAGTTGAATTCATCTGTTGCGAAAATTGGAAGAAAAAAACTTCTGAAAAGCAAAAGAAGGACTTAGTATCTTATTTCTAACGGTATGTTCCTTTTGTGTATGATCATGGTAAAAAAAATAAACCCTGTAATTTTCTCCCAGTTGTATTTTGCATGATAGAAAATTACAAGTTAAAACCATATACTCCTTTTTATACTCATTTAAAAAATCCACTTAGTTACATATTTTAAGAATGCCTGAGACTCTGAGTTCAAAGGGAGGGATGAGGCAGTTTGCACAGGAAACTTCCTTTCTAACACCTTGAATAGAAATAGGCTCTGACCTAACCACAGGTCTTGTTTGGAGGTGTAACTAAAGAAAGGACTGTTTAGTTCCTAGAGAATGGCACAGACCCCAGCTCAGGCTTCTCTCTGCCCACTGATTTAGGTAAACACAAAACACTTCACACGGAACAATCGAGGATTGAATTGTTTGAAGCCTTCCTCCTCTGTACACCCACTTTATTGCAGTGATTTTTTTTTGCATTGTTATACACATTTTATAGTAGTAGGCCTGAGTTATGCCAGCAAGAGTAATAGAACCTAGGACCTGTACAAATTAAACCTAAACTTTAAAATCTTTTATATTTTTTAATATTGCTATTGTCCACTGATATGTTGGCATATTTCCAATTTGTTGCCAGATCTACCGGTATTTTACCTCAAAATGCCCTAATTCTGTGGCAGCATTAGCCATTTAATGTAACGAAAAAACAGGTTGAACTCCAATCTACATTTGTTACCTAATTGTGTGGCCAGGAACATTCCCTGTAGCTTGACCTAATCTTTATTTCTTTAGGTATTTTAATAATACAAATTTAGTAGTGACTGGATTAATCTGCACCCTATTTTTTTAAATAGCCTGTCAATCCAAATGGTTTAGTTATAGCCCCAAATCTGTCTCAGAGGGATAGACAAAGGGAAGAAAGGGAAAAGTTCTAGAAGGCTCTTGCTATTAAGGCACGCTAAACAAAACCTAGTGTTGTTAGCAAGTGAGAAAGCCTCACATGCATAAGTAATCGCTTAACAAATAACTCCCCAAGATCCACCTAGATAACGAAGCTTTAACATCTGACTGTACGTGAAGTTGAAAAGCAATGTTCTATTCTCTTTAACTCAATGTTCTGTGTAACTGCTTTGTGTTTCTCATCAATAATGCAGCCAGTTGCAGCTGTCTTCATGTTCCACCAAGCTCAACTATAAATGCATTCAAACTTCTATGCTCTTTTTTTTCATACATCTGTTAGAGCAATTAAGTGTTTGAATTGTTTCTTTTATAAAAATCTTTCTTTGCCAGTGAAATATGTATGACTCACTTTATTTTATTTACATTAAGAAACAAATGAACTAAAACAAAAAAACCCCAATTGATCAATCAATCAATCAATCAATCAATCAAAGAAAAACAAGAAGTATGCCTAAAGAGATGCAGGGAACCTGGTATTTACACATTGTCTGAAAAAAATTTGTTGAGTAAAAGGGGCCCAATAATATAACTTTTAGGATGAAACCGAGGCAGAGAGGTGCAAATCAATGGTTTGTAAACTTTCTTGAGTTTAAATGAAATATTTAGAGAAAGATTATCCTATGAATCATTACTTTGACACATACTGATTCCCCAATCCCTGTTGATTCTTTCAGAGCACTTTATTTATTCATCATTCAAGTACCCTTTAACTGTTGCTAAAGTATCATTTAAATTTGATTTGTAGTTTAAAGGGGTTATTTAAAAAGTATAGAACACAGCTACCATGGCCAGAGCTAATAATGGGAAATTTAGCATTTAGCAATGAAAAATAAATACATTTTGATTTTTAGAAATCAATCTCTATTCCACTGTAATTATAATTAAACCTATTGAACAAAAATGAAGTTTTCTTATACAGAGGAAAAAAAACCAAAGTACCAGAGGCTATACAGAAATCCCCTACAAGGAGATATGGAATGGATACCAAAAATATGGCAGTTTTTGTGGGTTTACTCTAGCTCCCAATCAAGCTCGACAGCAACATCCAGGTAGAGAATGTTTTGAAGTGAGTCAGATCCCCGAGGTCTCTTTCTTCTGCCGCAGCCTCATCCACTGTTTACCAACCTACAGTTTTACCTCTCCTGAATATTTCCCTGCCAAAGACCTTCCAAGATATTATCTTTCCAAAAAACCTAATGGAGAATTTCCTTTTTACTACAATCCATCTTTTTTTCTTCACCTTTTCAGGTCAGTTCTTCTTTCTCCAGCTTTAGGCAGGTAGCTCCTGCTCTCCCAGCAAAAATGCAACCATCCTCAAGGCTAATCACCTCTGTTGCTTCTCCAATAGTCCTTCTACCTCATGAATTTTATTTATGCAGAAGCTCTTGTCAGTTCCAGCCAAGTTTTCCTAACCCTATTCTATTTTACATCTTCATTTAAATGCTGGCATCCTATTCTTGGCAAATGAAGGTTCCTTCTTGTCTACCACCTCTTCAGAGGCATAACTCTGACTTCTGTTTCTAAGTGGGATGGAAAATAATTTAATAAATATCTTTGATGCTTTCTGAAGGAAGTCAAAAGGAATTAAAACACAACCTCTGATAGCCTAAAATTTTGAGCAGAAACCAAAATATTTTGCAAGAACAAAATACTCTTGACATGAAATTTTGTCTTGACCCATTTCTTTCTTATTACATGGGTTCTCTGGCCTCAGGGGAGTAGTAAGTATCAAACAAGTAGTTACCTGAGGTACTAGGCCATATGTAATGATTTCACTTTTAATCATGATCCAGAGATGTGAGGATTTTTTTCAGTTTCTTTAGTTTCCAAATTGTTGCTCTCATTCTTACATTGATACCATCCTTTTATGAAGCAGTCATGACTGCATTCTATTAATAAAGCATATGCTCATATTTCAGTAGAATCGCAAGTTTTTGCCTTCATGGTTATGTTGCCTTTTTCTTTCTCTGGATAATTTTGGGAATATGGTATTTAACAGTTCCTCTCACTTCCCATCATTTTATGAGGTATTTCTTTTTTTCTTTCAGATTTCAATCCAAGTTGAATTTCTGTTTCAAGTGGCTTATATTACTTCTACGTACATGTTAAAGTCATTAAGCTTTCAAATAACTTAAATACCCTGTAAAAAAAGTATTCGATTTCACAGTCTTATGAAAAGTAGTTCTACATTTCTGATCTTAGAAAAAGCTTCAGATGCCTAATATATTTTTCAGTTACTGTAAGCATTCTGAATACATGTGGCTTTATGTCAGTACAGATTTCTAATAAGGTGATTTAATTCCACATTTGTTCATAAAACAGCTCACTACTCATGTATGAATAATATCAACATTTCAGTATGCTAGAATTTTGTGTGTGGACGTAAAGCGTGAGCAAAACCCATCAAAAATGGGTTTAAACCCTGCTAAGTATGTAAGAATAAACACTTTATTCTTTGAGAAGAAAAGTGGGTTTGTTGTAAGCAGATTGTTTTGGAGAGGGGAGGGAGTTCTGACTGGAGAAGGCATGAGAAGAGAGATAAAATTCATTGACAAAATCTACATTCACTTCCTTCCTAATTAAAAAATAAAAAACAATAACAGGAGCTGTAAATTTGAAAACTCTTCGCTATTCAACTCTGAACAATAATCCATATCCATGCTTTGGTATCCTTTTAATAATCCCTATTTACAAACCTGTCAGTTATTTGAAATACAAAGATAAACCACTGAAATATTAAATGCTATGAATATTCTGCTCATTCAAACGTTTAGAACCAGATTGCACAAAGTATTTCAGAAAAAAGAAGACATCATAAAAAGCCACCTTGCTGTCTAGAGCATTGAGATTCTACAAAATTCTTTTCTCTGAGGAAGGAGGTATTGTCCCTTAATTTTTTAGAAGAAAGCTTAACTTCCTTAGAATTTTTCTGAACATAGCAGGCTACAGATCTATATTTTGTATTGCTCTCACTGTGACTAACTACATTTTCCATATTATTTCAATGTCTTTTTTTTTCTAAGCTGTCATAATGCATTCCAAGGGAGTCATTCTGTCAGATTTCATCGTGGTTCGTGTAGTCTAAGATTAGTCTGTAAAGAAAAATGAAACCCTATGTACTTAAACCACAAGTTTTCAGGTTTTGGATAATGTTATTTAATAAATTTAAATATTTTTCTATTTTTATACACATATATAAAAATTAGATTTTCCAGAATTTTAAAACAGACATTCTTTAGGCATCATCTTGGTTTGTTGAGAAAATTGATGTAAAAATTACTTTCCCACCTTCAAATAGTGAGACTTAGAATAGAATTGAGTAATTTTACAGGTTTTTCTACATTTCACATACACAATTTTCTAGTAAGAAGTTACAACTCATACTGAAAGGAGAGTGGGTTAATTTAATACCAGGATTTTTGGACAGGAGAGAGAAGTGTATGTACTGATTACGTACTCTATCAGATTCCAAACAAACTGTTTTTGTTACTTTGTTATGTTTCTGGGCATTACTTCAGAATGTTATATGAAAATTTGATAAAGGAAAAAGAACACAAAATTAACTGTAGCAAATTTGGTTTTAAGTCACAAAATTAGTATCTTATGCCTCCTTTGTGCTGATAACCTGTTCCTGAAACAGACCAGAGACCAGGAGATAAGGAACACAGGCTTTTACTATCATGCTGAAAAAGCCCTAACCTGTAAGGGGATATCTGGATCTTTATGCTTGGGGAAAATGTCAGGGGTGGCCAGATATGATTCTGATGACGTTGCTCTTCTTGTGTGCTGCTGATCAAAGAAATTGTTGTGATGGGTCTGTTAGTTTATAGTACCCATAGTACCAACCTTTAATTATTACTATTTTCTGTATTTTGATTGGTGCATTCCAGAGCATTGTCAGCTGTTGAGTGTTAAATACAAAGCTTGCAAATGATCTTGGTTGAGGAAGGAGCATGAGGAATACCATGCCACATACCTTTGAGTTTTTTTCGCTCTCATTCATTCATAACCTTGAACACTGAGAAAAGAATTTACTAATTCTGTATTGGCTGCTATTTTGGCTAACATACAGGTGTAAAAATTAGGCACTGTAGGTTTCTTGCTGAATGAAAAAAAATAGGCTTTCATGTTGTTTCTAAGCACTCATACAAGAGCAGTAAAAGAGTCTTCAGCCTGTCCTTTGCCATCAGCACTTGATGAAATACTGGTATGAAATCTCCAGCAGAATGGATTCTGGAGATCTGTATGTTGCCCCTATGAACTGCCAGTTTTGGACAGTTTGTGGAGGAGTCACACGCAGAAGCACATAGGATAGATGAAAAAGGACAAGTTGCTTATATGTATCTTAGGAAAACAGAAAGCCAGTAATGCACAAAGAGACAAAATACTTAAATGCTGGGCAAACTTTTAATAGCACAAGTCATCACTGAAGAATAACCTGAAGAATAGGTCAAATTGACTGGAATTAAGAACCTGTAATTAAATGATAAGGGTCATGACAGTTGCTTTCTCTGTGGGCTGTGCAGAGATTTGGCTACAGAAGAACCAATGATGGATGACTATACAGGAAATAACTTCTAACATTGTTGATGTTGTATTTTCCACATATTTCTTTATACTTGCCATGTATTTTCCTGAATCACAGGGATGAGTCAGTCACAGTTGCAGAAAGTAAAGAAAGTGAGCAAGTTTTTTCCAGAAAACTAGCAGCTTGTTTAAAGTAGCACAAAATAAATGTGAGGATTTTGGACTGTTACCTTCAGAGATAAATGCGTGGAAAAGAGGAAGGTTAGTTCAGTAAAAGAAGGAGCTTGAGATATGGACATTTCATGAAATGGACCTGAATATGTTTAAATTAGAAATGGGAAGAAAATAGATTAAGTTGGTAAGGTTAAAGGATGACCTTCCAATGGGAACACACAGCAAATAACCTAAATAATTTTAAAATAATTAATAATGTTGTGAAAACTTTTCATGTGACAAGGTTGCAAGAAAATTACCACAAAGTTCATTTTTTAGTTGTGTGTAACAAAGTGAATAATCTTTTTGTTATTAGCACCAGAAGCTTTTGACTGTTGATTTAAGGCTGTTTCCATTAGTGTCCTGCGTAATTGTTAATAAGTTCTGCTAAAAAAACAATTGGCTTCATGTGGTGGGGTTTTTTTGTGGTTTGCTTACTTCTTTGTTTTCATTTATTTATTTTTGTTTTGGTTTGATTTAGTATTTTTCTGTTACAAAAAATGTAATCAGAGTTGAATCAGACCAAAGGGAAAACAAAAGATTTTTAAAAAGGGAAATAGAGAGAGCTGATCATAACCTCTAATAAGTAGCTGGAAAAGTGAAAATCTAATATAATGAAAACAGTGGAAAAATTAAAACAATTAATCTTCACATACACTCGCAAAATTTCAACAAATTTAAGCAGAAATATTTTGATTTCTGTTAAGAGTTCCCTACATCTGTATATACCTGCAATCTATTTTGAATTGCTGACAGATATATTAAGATTCCTTATCCTTCAGTTTATAATTGAAGAACTAAATGGATATACTACATTAACCTCAGAGAGAGTGCATTGATTGTGCAGATTTAGGACAATTACAAGGTGTTTAAAGCATTAGAAAGATGGGAGCTTTTGTTAGTAGAACAGAATTGTGAAGAGATACACCAACCCAATGCTAGCAAATTACTTTTTAATATAGCACAGCATAAAATAGATTCTATTTTGCAAGAACACAGCCTGAGGTAAGAAAACAATTTGCTAATAGAATGCTGTGCCCTCTTTTTATTTCTCAAGATATTCTAAGAATTTAGAATATCCCAAAGACCTAGAGCTGACAAACAAACTTTATATCTGTTGAGAACAGATTCGGGAATAAAATCTAATTGAAAATCATGTTGCATGATTTTATAAAATAGTTACATGACTTTATAATTTGTTTGCAATCTGGCTTTTGTTTTATGGCCAGGTCGTGTGGTGTTTTTCATCAAACTATGAGAGTTATGCTGTTGTTTTTCAGTGAGATAAAATGAAGATTGCGGGTAGGTCATTGGCAGAGTGAAGTAATGGATTGCTAAGTGATTCTTTTCTGCATGAAGCAGTCAGACTGAGTTATGTCTATTTCAGTAGGTACTGTGTAGAATTATTTTCTATTGGTTTCTTTATCTCTGAGTTATGCACGAGGTCATATACTCAGAGTAAAAGCATTAAACAAAGAAAGAGATATCTTGTCTCTTACTTGTAACACTCTAGGCTAAATACTGGACTCACTTACTGGCTGCACACTAGATTCTTGTGCTTCCCCTGTGCTGGACAAAACTATTTTCTGTGAGTCCAGAAAACAGTTTGTGTTTCCCACAAAATGTCCAGCAAGTCCTGTAAAATCTGTTGTTCCCCAGTAACTTAACCAGGAAGGAATAAAAACAATTGCAGAGAAAAAATACATGGCAGGGAGAAAGCCAGGATTTCTGCCCCAAATTAAAAGGGCATTTACAGACAGCTTTTTTTGAATGATCTTGTCACTTGAAAGACATAATGGTTATATGGATGACTGAGAATCATTGGATATCCAGCAACAAAAAGTCATGTTTTTTTTTTTTAAAATCTTATCCTACAGTTAGGATAGAGAACTCTAACTGTAGAGAATATATTCTATACAGATATTGAGGGGAAAATTTTAAGAGGAAAAGATATCGGACACATCTGAGATAAATAATAATTACCTATTTTAAGCCCAACCTGGTGAGCTGATTACAAATCCCATGTGTCCTGAAGTGGCAGTAACAAGCACTATTGTCAAATGACTCAGTGAGTGATCTGAAGTACAGTAAATTTTTTTTCCATGTTTCAACAACAAAGCTCAAAATAATTGAATTTCAAACATTGAAATGTATAACCTGGATCACAAAAAACCCAAAACCAACCAAACAAAAAAACCCAAAACCAAAACCAAAACCAAAAAACAACAATAACAAAAAAAACAAAAAACCAAACCAAACCAAAATAAAAAAACCCAAAAAACCCCCAACAACTGGGTTTTTTGGGGGGGTTAGATTGATTGGTGGAATGTCATGAAACATCACTTGGAATAATATTCCATTACTTATGATTCATACATTCTGTTTTTCATGTCTGTTTAAAGAGAGAATTGTGCTGAAACACAATTGACAAATATTTGTTGTACACATACAACAAATCATGTTTGAAATATATTTTATTGATGTCAGATTTTGGTCTGTGAAAGTAATCTTCTAAGGAAAAGAGTGCTTACAATTTTCTTTAATAATTTTACTGTGACAGTTCTGTCACTTAGAAAAAATAATGGATTGGAATATCCAGATAGGAAAAGACTAACTGTCTGTGTCCTCACTACTGTTGTGTTTGATTGTTTCTGGCTCATATCAATATAGATATCACCTCAATTTGCTTGTGTTTAATTACCATATATGTATTATAACCTTCATCCAAACTGCTGCTTCTGTGTTGTAAGAGCATAAGATCTGTATTTTATGGGCTGCCTCTGATTTCTGATTTTTTAAACATATTATGTCTTTTTAGAAACTATATTATGCTTAGTGCCATATAATTTTTCCATCTTTCCTGGCTTTAAGTAATGATGATACTTTGGAAGCTATG
Source organism: Pardalotus punctatus (assembly GCA_013400915.1). Taxonomy (NCBI): domain Eukaryota; kingdom Metazoa; phylum Chordata; class Aves; order Passeriformes; family Pardalotidae; genus Pardalotus; species Pardalotus punctatus. Next base: position 233,909 of record VZTX01009991.1, read on the forward strand.
ACAGAGGGGATTCTCCTGGAACTTGATCACTGTCTCTTGATTGTAACTAACTGAGTCATGATATTGTTAGATAAACCTCTCCTGACTGAAAGCCATTTGTTTGTGCAGGGGATGGTTGAAATTTGGTTGGGTTTTTTGCCTTCTGAAACATGGAAAACCAGCAGAAACTGAGAAATATAAACTAGACTGTGCAGACAGGATAGAGGCTATAACTACTGCTGAAACATAATCACTACAGCAACATACACTTAAATCTTCATGATAAAACTGTATTATTCATAGAAACTTGGGGGTAAAAATTACACGAGGAAATCTGAAGTCCCTCTCTTTGTCATAGGTCATGCAGCTTTACTTTGACCAGTTGGACCTTGGGAAAGAAAATGCTTTTTCTGTGTATTCTGAAGAATGAAGAAAATGTAAAAAATGTCTTCAAAATCACTGAGGGTTGAGTGGGTGCAATCACATGAGTTTGGCTTACCTGTAAGCAGATTTGAAATTAGAGGTAAGTTTTACCTAGGACGTTGTCAGGTTTTCCAAGGAATCTGTATCAGCTCAAGGAAGAGAAAGTGTGTTTAAATATGACATATGTGCATGCATCCTAGCTATGCAAGAGGATGTGAGGTAGTAACTGACTGCAAACGTTTGTGTTCCTTCCTTGATAATGCTTATATAGAAACATGTGTATTCATTTTTTATACTTTGGAGATTTAGTTGTGAAATAAGTGGAATGCTTAGGAGGACAGAACTGTTGCAGGTTTTATGATCATTGTTCCTGGTTTATACTCTGGTCTGTACAGGCTATAAATTTTCTTGATTTATATATTGTTTTGACAGTCACCAATTTTAAGGGAGTATTTCTGTCCTTGTGAATCCTGCTCCTTCGGAAACTCATAATGTAAGCATTAAATTGATTTGATCCTTTTATACTTTCATAAAACCTTCGTGTACAAACATGTAATTCCATCCAAGATATATGACAGCAACTGGGACTGCCTGCAAAAACAGCAGCTGTTTAAACATCAAGTATCATGAGAATACAAAAATTGTTTATTCAGAAGAGCTGATTATAATGATTTGTGCAAATTTTCATGCTTTTGTGTTTTTGTGCTCTTTGAACATAAATGGGGACACCAGATGAAAAAGTTAAATAGGGAGATGGGTAAACAACTTTCAGTCCTTAAAATAAACCTTGCTGTAATATTATTTGTTGCCTTTGGTGCTTCACCTTTTTTTCCTTCCCCTTTCACTGGATGTATCACATATTCTACGTGATTACAGATGGAAAAAAAATCATGTAGACCACAGCAATCATAAAATTAAAAACTTTTGAAACGGGCATTGTATTTTTGTCCAAAAGAAATCATGGAACTTTAGTTTAGATTGTAGTGGATAGTCTGTAATAATTGATTGTTACAGAAGGTGAACAAGAGAGCCCCTATCAAGAGTGTGAATAGCAATTCTGTCTTACCATGGTGCTTCAAACTATAAATGAGCATGTGATTTTATTGCCAAGAGCTACAGAATATGTACATGTCAAATTGGTGCTACATCTGCTACAGAGAAGCAAAGCTGTGGTTGAATGAGGTTTGATCAGATTTTGAGTGATGGCATAGGAGTGTCTGAATTCTCAGGGTGTTTCTTTTGCTATTCTGGTATTCTTCAGTTTTGTTAAATCAGGTCTTCCTTTTGATTTTATTTTTCACTGCTTTCTGTTCCCATAATCCACTTTTCTGCGGTTTATGCATGTTCTGCAGAGCTCATTGAGTCAGAGGTTTTATCACCTCATGTTATCACATCTCCCACAGACAGCCAACAGTCACTTAATGTTACCTCCTACTTGTTGCAGACTTCAGACCATTTCAGTGTGTTTTTTTATCATCAGTGAATTTGATCAAAGACAAGTATCTGATTCTTTATAGCAAGGGCAATTTTTAAAAAAAGTTTTTTCTTTGTCTATTTTGGCAATTTTCGTGACTTGGTTTTGGGGGTATTTAGAATGCTTTCTGAATAAAAATTCATCCCTCTGATTATGTAAAGCAAATTGCAACTGGTGATGGCTACAAAAGATTTTAGGAAAAAGCTGTCTTTATTTTAGCCTCACGATACTGCTACAGAGGCTGTTTGATCCATTTTAAGCACTGGAGGTTAGCTTGTTGACCAATTCAACATAGAGTTGATAGATTTCTTCATTCTCTAGATAAAATTATGGTGTAGGAACATGTCCTTCAGATGTTCCTCCTTCCAGCTGCCCAGTGTGAATGTTCTTGTTTCTTGACAGAGCAGGGCTTAGTTATATTTTCAGAGCCTAGGGCAGTGCAGAGTGAAATGAACAGATAAAATAATATAGAGTCCCAGACATTTTGCAAACAGAATGGATGAATGCCTGTGGGAGCCTTTTTACTTCCAGCAATATCTCAGAACTATCCACAGAATCCACATAAAGTTGTGAAAACTCTAGTGTAACCTGCAGAAATTCAATAAACAAATGCAAGGACTAAGGCACAAATTCAGAAAAAAAATCTATGATATTGATACTGGAAAGAATCCAGAAATGGACCATGAAGACGAATAAGGGACTGGAGTAACCTTCCTGTAAGGAAAGACTGTGAGGGCTAGAACTGCTCAACTTAGAGAAGAGAAGGCTCAAGAAGAACCTTATCAATGTGTACAAATGTCTGAAGAGAGGTTGTAAAAAAGGCACAGCCAAACTCTTTTCAGTGGTGTCAGGATAAGAGGAAATGGGCACAAACTGAGAAATGGAAGGGTCTCTCTGAAAACTTTCTGTCTCCCTGAGAAGTTTTGCATGCCCCCTCCTTAGAAGCATTCAAGGTCTTGTTGAGGCTTTGAGCAAACCAGTCTAGTGGAAGATGTTCCTGCCCATGGTGGGGGGGCTGCAGATGGTGATCTTTAAGCTCTATGCCAACCCAGGTCATTCTATGATTCCATGATCAGCTACATTACTGTGAGGGTGACTGAGCACTGGCACAGATTTCACAGAGAAGCTGGGGAACCTCTCTCTTTGAAGATATACAACATCTGTCTGCAAATCATCCTGAGCAAATGGCGCTAGGTGGCCCCGCCTTAGTAGGGTGTTCAAACCATATGACCTCCAGAGGTCTCTTCCAGCCTCAACCATTCTGTAATTTTTTGATTCTACTTCTAAATTATTTTTCTATGTATCATCCATTCAGTGTCAATATACATACATTGTTAATGTCTGTGAAATTCTGTTCTGCCTTTCATTTGTGAATCTCAGCAGAGGGATGATGGGCATTGATTTATCTAACTCACAATTACTTCTACAGTTTTTTTTTTAAATTATGCAGATAAAGAGCTGAGAAATCATACAGTAGAAACCGAGGGACTTATACATCAGTACTCAGGACATTTGTTAGAGATTTGTGCACATGCCCTGACCCTCCACCTGTGCTGTAGCCAAATAAGGATGATCTGTTATCATGACTACTTTCACTTGCAAAGTAGCAGAATAAGAGGCCAACATTCTTCTCTTCAGTTCCCTTTGCTTCCTGAGTCTGGTGAACTTTGTAAGGTACAGATCAGTACAAATGTTGCTATTTTATGATCAGAGGCATTTTTAAACTCTTCATTTGTTAGGTAATTTTTTTTACTGTCAGGGTGCTTGAGGGAGGCTACAACATTCTTCATTTCCCTTCTCCCAGTCTGGGAGATCAGGAGATATAAATAGAATTTCTGACTTTTTTCATGGTAGGTTTAAATTGTATCTCCAAATTTTCTTTTCTATGATTCATTTGTTCCTTTTACCCCCACCACTTCTTAAAAGGGAACCCTCCACTTCCTTCATCTTCATGAACACCTGATGGAAGGTGGAGCATTTTTAGTTCAGGTAAATATAACTTGTCTGTCATTACCTAAACACACTTAAAAACTTTACCTTCCCAAATTTGATGACAAGAGCAGTTTTATTAGCTAATTGCCTATTTCCCATATGAGTACTGGTAACTATACGGCCTACAATATCTTTGAAGTCATAGCTGTTGCAGCAGATTTGGAAGAGTGTTATGGAATGCATCTATAAAAAGGCTACAGCCAGCACAGTTTTTATCATTTCCCTTTTGCCTCTAATTGACTGATAGCCTCTAAAAATGGGGGAGAGTGATTGATGCTTTTGTGGCTTCTGCTGAAACTTCAGAGTTTCTCCTCAATGAATACTTTACTTTCTGATATTTCTGTATTTTTAGGGATGATATTCCCTTCAGATGGAATGCAAACATCTGACACCTAAAGTTTCGTCTCTCACATAACTGCACTCATTTTTCTTCATTCTTCCCAATGAGCAAAACTGTAGACAGCTGTAGAGTCTTTCAGAATTTTCTGGTGCCTCTTGCTCTTTTTTCAAGGTCCTTTAAATGTGTTACCATTAGAAAATAAAAAAGTGCTTCCAGTAACTGCTGCCTTTTATCTGAAAGGCTTCATAGAACTTCCACAAAATATTGGTTCTCTTTCTCTCCAGGGGCAGCTTTGACTTCTTCTGGAAAAGTGACTACAGCACAATGTAGTAGCATTTGAACTTCACTGTAGGGGAGGTGTGAGGAAAATTAATACGTAGTTTCTAAAAGTAAGCCTATTCTTTACATTCTTCCCTTTCCTGGGCAAGTATAATTTACTGGCCTTAATCCTTATCTGTAAAATGAAAAAATACATCTCAGTATAATTTCATTGCAAGGAGAAATTTGTGGTGTTGTCCCAGTTTAAGTTTTTTTTACGTTTTGCCAGCAAAAAAAGCATGCCGTATATATACATGTCAGTGTTGAAAAGGTGGTGTGATACAGCTACAGAAGACCTAGTTTTCATAAACAAAAGTTGAAAGATTCAAGCCAGACTAAAACTTTTGCAGAATAAAAAGATTGAATTACTCTTTGTCATATGAAAATACAACAATTACAAACAGTAATGCATACTTCCTATCATAGAAGAGACAATGTTATTAAATTCAATTTTTTATGTAAAAAAGTACGTTTTGAGGAAAACTATAACTTTTTTTGACCTGTACTAGCTGCACCATGCTGTTCAGCTCTTAGAAAATACATGGTGGAGTCATTTGTACTCCAAATAAGAAAGGTTCATAACACAATGCTCACAACAGAAGCAATGGTCTTCGTATTTTGTCAGAATTAGTATTTATTACATTGGGGGAAATAGATGGAGTTATCCTGTTGGCTATATAAAGTTTCTTATTCAGAATTAAACATCCACTCTCAGAGTTCCAGATATTACCATATCCCAGCAGGTTAACTTGGTAGTGCTGCACTTCTGACCACTAAAAGTTCCACAGTGAACAGAAGAATTCACCTTCAATATTGGCAGAACTACACAGTGTTCCAGGGCAAAGGCTTTCTAAAAGTATTTTTTTTTTTTTTTTAATAATGAAAAAAATGAAGTTAAATCTTTCTGATAACTTGAAGGAAATAAAGAAGAAGAAAGACTAAAAAGTACAAATGGAATAAGCCACTTGCTGGCAGAATTGAAAAAATAAACTTGGGGAAAATGAGACATTGTAGATAGAAATTCAGACTTCTGCATTTACATTTCAAGTAACATTCTGTCATACTGACTGCTTTAAGAGAGTTCTCTTAAGTCAATGGAACCTGGAAAGAATCTGACCCACTGGCAGCCAGACAGTAGGACTTGGAGACTGTAAAGTCTTACTCTGTTATATATGTCCATAAATTATAGATCATATAAATGCCTAGGGAGGGCATACAATCCTTACATTAATTACTAGAGCAGGGAAGTAATTCCATAAGATTAAAGACCCCAGAATGCATGCAAAGAATTATAAAAAGAATAAAAATAACTAAGGTAAAGGAAGTACATTTACATCTTAAGGCATCTTCTCCAAGTCATATACTGGATTCAGAGATAATTAATGCATTACGAAAACTCCTGCTGTAAAATGGTGAGAAAAACCATCCATTCAAATCATATTTTAACACATTAATTTTTCATTCTGTTACTATTATAATCTTTATGAAGCTCAGGGTAAAATTTCCATGTCAGGTCTTGCCCTGTTTTATAACTCTTTTTTGCATATGTGTCTGGCAAAGGCATTGTCCCATTCTCTAACTCAATTTTTTCAAGCACTTTTCTGCATTCTCTGCTCTGAAAGACTCATACTCTTTTCCGTCCAGGAGAGAAAGACCTTGCTCAGTCCCCAATCAGCCAATGAGTACTACTCTGCAAATGAGATAATTGCATCTCGTCTTTCTCAATAATCTTTCTTTTTAAACTCCTTATTTGTTTCTTCCTTTTGTTTAAAGTCACACATTTTGCCTCTACCACCACCCAATCTGAGGGTGAGATTTATAGGTTAAATTACATCTGTTAATATACTGTAATACACACAGTGAACACCTAATCTATTGATGTCTTGCATGAGTCACTAGCAAAAAGTCCTTTATTTGAAAACATTCTGACCGGAAAGTAGTCCTTTTTAATGGAGGAATTTCTCCTGGTTTCTTACATGCATCTTATGTATTTCCACTACAGTGTTGCAAATTTTTGCTCTTAGATATTCAGTTATATGAAAAAAAAATAAAAAAAAAAGAGGTCCCAAGCTGTTCTATAAATGTTGTAAAATGGAAAGATTAATTTCTGCTATCCCATCAGAGGTATATCAGGTCTAAATCTTTCATTGTCTCTGAAATATTAGTTTCCAGCTCTTCTGAGTACAATCCAATGTGTCTATTTAAAAGCTTGGAGAGTTAAAATCCTCTTCATAAAGAGCCTGAAGATTGTTTCAATAATTTCATCATTAAATTCATGTATGCACATAAAATATATTTATAAAGTGTATATACAAATATATATGCAAACATATTTTTAAATTATATATAATGTTACAAATATAAAATTTTAATTAAGTGTATAAATTTTAATATTTAAAAAATCCTTACCATCTGTCATTTTTTGATACTGGAAAGATGTGACAGTAAATATGGCCTTCAATTCTTGGAGTCTCCTACATCAGTTTTGCAAGCATTTTTGTAACAACTGATGAAAAACCTGAGAGGTTTGAGGTTCTAGCAGCATTTTTTATTCTGGATTTTCATTAGCTGTGCTCACTGTTGACTCTGGGGCCATAAGAATATGGCTCCAGTGAGCCTTTGTTTCCCCACTTGTTGCATGGCAAGCTGCTTTCTTCCTGAAGAAAGTGAAGAAAGTGTCTCAGCTGTGTGTGTGCTGTCTTCCTCATGATGATTTGCAGGACCTACTATCTATGTCTTGGTTTCTTTTACCCTAGTCTGAAAGGATTTCCTGGTGTTTTTATTTCTAACAGCATGTCTTGGTCTTTGTGCTTCTTAGTCATTTCTTGTCAAAAAGGATTGAACTGCTCTTTATCTCTCTCATAATCATTGTGAGATTGAAAACGGAGGATTACACATGGTCTGGTAAGGGGGATCACAAGGGGTACTCTCTCACTGACTGCCAAGCTCCATTTTCCTCTCGATTGGGTGATTTCCATCTTTATGAAAAAATTTATAATGCTCCAAGAAGTGGAAAGTTCAGAAAAGACTAATTTTAATTTGGCAATACATGACATTGTCATGGAGTAGCAATATGGCATTTCTTTCAATTGCCATCCCACTACACTGTGTAACGTGCGATGCTGCACTGCATCTATTACAATATTACACTTTCACAAGGTGTCTTGGGGCGATGTTATGATACTTGTATTCCCTATCGTTTGCATATGTGCTTAGAAATGTGGTCCTGTAGCTTTAATTGCATCCAGCAGCCGAGAGAAACTGCCAGGAGCGGGTTGTTTTGAAACTCTCCCCAAGGCTTCTCGGCCAAGGAGCGAGAGGGAGGAAGGAACATTGTTTAGTCTGGCTGTTGCTGCTGTT
>VZTX01009992.1:0-24390 GCA_013400915.1 Pardalotus punctatus
CCTGGGGAGCAGCTCTGCCTTCCCCAGGACAGGGACGGGGACAGGGACANCTGCCTTCCAGGAACCAGGAACAGCCCCTGAGAGCAGCTCTGCCTTCCAGGAACCAGGAACAGCCCCTGGCGAGCAGCTCTGCCTCCCCAGGACAGGGACAGGGACAGCAGGGACAGGCACAGGGACAGCAGGAACGTGGGAGGAAGGGCAGCTCAGGAGACACTCAAGCTGCCACTGGAGGACACCAGGTGTAGCTGCATCTGTCCCCCGTGCTGGTGGATGGGATTGCTGATGTCTCATGGAATGACTCCAGGGAAATCTTCCCTAGATTTGCACCAAAATATGGTGAGTGGGGACGATAAACATTTGGACATCAGAGGCTGCTGGTTCTCAGAATCTTTCTGTTACATTCTAACAGTTCTTGTGTCCTAGAAACTCCAACTTGTGTTCCCTCTGCAATCTCCAGCACTATCCCATATCTTTACCACACGGGAACAATGCAGGGAATTCATTCTGGGAACACTCAGTGCATGGATCTCTGAAGTCAGCTGGACTGAGATTCCCAGCTCCATCACCCACTTGGCAATACAGAGGCAAGTCTCAAACCATAAAACTGGGACTCATCCTTAGAGGGGGGAAGCAAAGTGTCACCCTGTGCCCTGGCCTCCCACCAGCGAGACCGAACGCCGGCTCTGCAACTCCTCCACCACATTTTACATCACTGAAGGAAATTTTCTTCCCATTCCAGATGTGTAGAAGCCATCTATTTAAAATTCTGACTGCTGCAATGGAGGGCAACACAAATGCCTTCAGAAAGAGCTCAGAAGAAAATAAATCCTAAACCAACAACAGTGTCCCCAGCGACGCGGGGGAGAAAGCGCCAGCGAGAATTTCTGCTTTGTGCTAAGAAAAGCCTAAAAATGTAAAACTCCCCATGGCTGTGAGATAGGAGAGCAAGGCCAGTTCCTCAGTACCAACTGCTGTGCTACTTTTAGATCAGAAAAATAAATTCACTGAAATGAGAAGATTTTAGAGGAATTTCATTTGGGGTTTAAGCAGCAAAGAATGCTGGCAATGGTCAGGGTCCAGGAAGAGAAGAAAGGTGAACTCCTCCTAACACAACATTTGGAATGTGAAATACCCAGGGACTGAGAGGGACTCTGTGAATCTCCAGTCCAGAGAAGGAGATCCTCCACCAAGATGTGACAAGCCCTCAGTGCTCCTAAAAACCTGCCATGAGCCCCAAACTCCCAGCATGTCCAGGTACAGTGCCTGGTTTAAAATAAATAGGCAATATTACATGGTGATCTTTCAAAATAAGTTCCCATGAAAGTTAAGCTACATTAAAGACAAGCAGCTTAGATTAAGTTTTATTTATGTGATTAAGTTTTATTTATGCTAAACAGAAGTTAGCAAATCAGGAAGCCCTGGAGGTGCCAGAAGGGGTTTTCTGGAGCACTGCCTGGCTCATCCAGGCTCCTGCCCCAAGGAGGAGAGAGACCTTGGCTTTGGGAGCGCTGCCAGCAAGGTCCAAGAGCAACAAGACAGGCAGGGAGAGGACGCAGGAGGAACCAGCCACCAGCCATGGAACGGGAAGGCTCAGGGACCCAGCAGCACCCAGGGCAGGGGGAAGCCAGAGTGGGACCCAAGAGCACTGGAGGAGGCCCTGCACTGCAGCCAAGGCCACTGCAAACACCTCTGGATTCACATGGCAAATCCCGAGTGTACCAATGGATCCAAGGCTTCGTTTGAACACGAACAGAATCATTCCAGGACACTCAGTGTACACAAATGACCCAAGTATGTGACACAAAATGCAGGCAGCTGGACATTAAAGGCCAGGAACAGCAATGAACAGAGTTTGGGGGAAATTAGGCTTCCAGAAAGTGTGGGGTTACACAGCTCATAACCAAGGTGACAAATCACCCAGGGCACCAGAGCAGTTCAGCTCCCCCAAGAAAGGATTTTGATATTGAGGGGCTGGTTCAGTGTGACTTCAGTCTGAAACACACTGGAAGTCCTTTGACCAGCTTAGGAATCCCTACAGAGAGCAGGGAGTGGGGTCATTGCTCTAATGAAACAAAACCCACCATTAGATTCAGAGCACATTTTTTACAAAGAATTCATTCACCTGGCAACTGATCAGCTGAGTTCTGAGAAATTTCATCCACCACTTGGAATTCTTAAGTGATTTCAGACTGAAATCATCTTAAAAGCTGTGGTACAACTCATTGAAACAAGATCCAGTGCTGGACTTCTTATCTGGTGCAACTGTGCTTTCCGGTAAGAGCCTGGCAGATTCCAGCTCACTGTGGGTTCCAGTGCACCCAGATCCCAGCTCTGCTCAGTGAGAGCCTGCACTGCTCTCCTGTATTTATAGCAGCTCAGCAGATGGAGTCATGGAAACACCTCAGACCTTTTGGAACAGAGCTGGTTCCGATTTAGCTGCCATATGCTGCTCCTTCTGCTCTTACACAACCACCGAACCCGGTGTCAGAGCAGGAACCACCCTGCTGCCAGCCCTCCACGGGCAGCAAAGGAACATCCTCAGTGGCTCTAGGGACAGTGACAGCAGTTCACAGTCCGTGTGTCAGGAAGGGCACAGTCCCAGCTCTGCCCATCTCCTCCCAGCCTGGCTGCTCCTGGACTCCTACACAGCAATGGTCTGCTGGAAAAAAGGAATGCCCAAAAGCAGTTTGCCTGCACAGCCTCGAGCAGGGTGAGGACTCTGTGCCAACAGTGTCCCTGGTCACAGAATCATGGAATATCCTGGCTGGGAAGTAACCCCCAGGGATCATCCAGCCCAGCTCCTGGCCCTGCACAGACACCCCAGCAATCCCACCCTGTGCTTGAGATCATTGTCCAAACCCTCCTGGAGCTCTGGCAGCTTTGGGGCTGTGCCCATTCCCTGGGGAGCCTGGGCAGTGCCCAGCACCCTCTGGGGGAAGAACCTTCCCCTGATCTCCATCCCAAATCCCCCTGACACAGCTCCAGCCCTTCCCTGGGCCCTGTCCCTGCTCACAGGGAGCAGAAATGGGAGCTGCAGCCCCACTGAGCTCTGTCCTCAGCCTCCTCTGCTCCAGCTGAACAAGGGACCTCAGCTGCTCCTCCTGTGGCTTCACCCACACCCTTCACCATCTTCAGGGCCCTCCTTTGGACACTCTCTAAGTCCTTTCTATCCCTATGATATTGGGGTGTCCAGAACTGCCCCCTGGGAGTGGAATGAGCACAGGGGCCAGGCTGGGGACAGGACTGGGGTCAGCATTCCCACCCTTCTCCCAGCTCAGAACTGCCCATGATTTACAGAACCCCCACCCTCAGCTTTGACAAGAAGCAGCACTGCAGGTGAAAGCAGCACAAGAACACGTCCCGTGGCAGAAGAAGGGACCCATTGTCAGGGCTCCGGGAACGGGGGCGCGGCAGAGCCCGGCAGTCCCCGAAGGCCAGCACCCCTTAAATACATTTAATACATGTGAGCAATGACTTACTGACTTGCCTGTAGGTATGGAATTAAAAGCCAAGGAAGAAGAGGAAAAAGTAATCTAGATAAATGACTTTATTCCCTGAGGTGACATCCAGTCAGAGCATATCCTTAGCACTGAGCAAGTTTTAACAGAATTGTGAAGAGTGAACAGAGGGGTACATGACTTGTCTGCTCTGAACTACAAGTCTCTTCACTTCTGCCCTGCCTGTGCGAGGAAGATCTGAGGACAGTTCACTCAGCTGCACTAAATCCATTTGATGTGAGCAGAGGGGGGGCTGGGGGGGCACTGGGATGTCAGGGGAGGATTAGGGCTGCACCCTGAGCCCGTGTCAGCATGAGCACGAGCTTGCTGGCTGGCTCCAGGCATGGGTGCTGCTGCGGGGGAGGGCTCAGAGCTGCATAGTTCTACCCTCTGCAATTATTTTCTTTAAAGTGCTGAAAGTGGAAAATAAAGAGATGGGCAGCTGAACAGCCTGACAGATTTATCTTCTTCAGGGAAAGAGCACATACACCTGCACAGGCACCTTCTTCTTTAAAAAAAACCCGAGGTGATTGCTATCTGCAATCTTAACGTGCTGGGTGGAGAGAAGAAATTCCATGAAAGGTGAGATAATCCAACCCCTCCCACAGCCAGATGCTCTGAAGTGTAGCTCTGAACAGCCCATGGGCACGGGGGGATTTAAAGATCTCTATGGACCAAAATCTGGTGATTTCTTTGTTCTGAAAATTTCCCCTCACTGCAGCTCTTTTCCCATTTTCTAAACCAATGCAAAGGCTCCCACCACACAGCAGGAGTCTGCAGAGAAAGGAACCTCCAGGACAGCTCTGGCACCCCAGTCCTTCCTCCCCAGAACCATTCCTACCTGTAATGACATTTCTATCAGCATCAGCAGCTTCTTGATCCCAATCCAGACAGGCTTCCCTTTGACGTTCTGTGCAATCGTGCTGCGCTCCTTGTCTTTGAAGTTACCCAGGAGCTGGGGGGGAAATCATTTTAGAAAATCAACAGCAGGAGACTGACAGTAGGAATAATGGGACCTACCTGGGGAAAAAGGGAATTGGAAGCTAGAAGCATTTACTAGCTGAGAAGGAAAATTTGTTGGAATGTATCTTAGAGGAGGCAAAATGCAAACAAAACATTCTTTAATTCCACAATGTTTTTTCCATAACATCCCTCATCCAACAGTTAGTGCTGCGCTTTTATGCTGCACTCCAGGTTTTCTCCAGATCAGGGTCTACAAGGACACAGAGGCTGAAGCCACAGGAAGTTTCCAAACCTGCTGCAGCAGTGTCTGTGTCTCAGGTTTCGGTGACACCATCCCTGGGACGAGTTTCCCAATGGCACCAAAGATTTGCCTGCTCAGTTTATTTTAACAGCCTTCAGTACTCACTGCAATTCCCACTCGGGCACAGAAGAAGGAGCCACGAAAAGCAGGAATTCATAAGGAACTGAGAATCTCCTCAGCACCAAACACCTTCAGGCAATGCTGTTCCAATTCACCAGAGCTCAGCACCCTCCAGACATATTCAGTTTAAGTGTTCCAATTGTATTCATGACCCACTTCCATGCCCTTGGAATGTTTCAATCCACACCACAAACCTTTCCCCAGACCTACTGTTCTTTAATTTTGCCTTCATTTAATTCATGAAAAAGCAAACTGAAAAGGCTCAGAACTGCTATGTTATGACATGATGTCAAGTGGGACGGCGTTACCAGACACAGCTACTGCAAAATCCCTCATTTCCAGCAAATTTTGAGTCTTTTGTCATCCTTGAACTTTCCCTCACCTCCAAAGCCTCCATGAGCTGCTCCCCTGTGGCGATGTTGGGCACATGGATGGTGGTGCTGAAGGCATTCAGCATCTCCATCTCCTGCAGGACGTCCTTGCGGCTCGTGGTGCCGATGATCAGCAGCTTGCGGCCCTGTCCAGGCAAGGGGACAAGAGTCAGGAAAGGAAAAACTCCAGAGAACCAGCTTGGGGAAGGTTCAGCTAACTGCAAATGATGAATGGAAAATGGCCATTTAAAAACCCACTTCAAACAAAGTTAATAGGATTAAATCTGTGGGTAATTGAAGTAGCCAAGAGCAGCCACAGGAGACCAGGATCAGATGTCACAGCAATGCCACCAACGGGGGTCCAAGAACCGTGGTGCACAGATCCCCAGCACAGTCACAGCTCCTTCTGAACCCATCATTATAAATAGCTGGATCCTCATTAAATTTAAAAGCCTGAGCAAACTCCCACTCCCAAAAGCTGAATTACAAATGACTTCTCTGGGGAACAGCCTGTCTCTAGGAATCTGTGGGTACAGTGAATTCCCTGCTCCTGCACAGGCAGCTCCAGTGGATTTCCAGCTCAGGCTTTCTTCTGAGCAGAGGCTGCTGTGAGTCCCTGAGTTCCCCCTGCAGCTGCCCAGGGCAGTCCCACTCCAGCAGCCTCCAGTTCCCAACCCAGAGTGCACAGACCAACCCCGAGTCAGCCTGGGCACTAACAGCATTTATGAATAACAGAGAGAGGAGTGGAAAACATCAACTGCCAGGACAAACCCACTGCTGTTTTACAAACCCACTGAGGCCTTTCCAGTGCTGAACTTCCCCATGCAGGGTTTGGACACTGATCAATATTGGCTGATGGAAGGAGCTGCTGGGATTAGGCTCCCCAGTTATCAGTCCCTTTTCCATCTCAGCCCTCCATGGGCTGGGAGGGGCCTGGCTGGCCAAGGACCCTCCTCTTTTGCTGTACAGAACTTTGGCTGAGGCTCTGAGAGTGAAGTGACTTCCAGTGCCCAAACAGAGGGTGCTGGGCACTGCCCAGGCTCCCCAGGGAATGGGCACAGCCCCAAACCTGCCAGAGCTCCAGGAGCGTTTGGCCAGCGCTGCCAGGGACGGACAGGGTGGGGTTGTTGGGGGGTCTGGGCAGGGCCAGGAGCTGGATTTGATGATCCTTGGGGGCCCTTCCCACTCAGGATGTTCTGAGATTCTGTGGCTCTGTGCAAGTTCTATATTTCAACTTCATGACGCAAACCTTCATCATTATAAAAACAAATCAAAACCCTAAAAACTGTTCCCAGAATGAATCCCATAACTGCTTTGCATTCCTTTGACAGAGGATGAAAGCCTATTTAAGTACATCTTTGATGCAGACAGTGCATCTTCAGAGGGACTGCTCTTCCCCAGCACTCACTGAACAGATTCTGCTCCTGCTCTGGGTGCTGGACACTGAGAACAATCCTGGACTGGGAATGAGCTCAAGTGCTCACTCCAAGTTTGTTTTTAGCCCAAGAGAGCAAAAGCAAGGAACATCTGGCAGGTGGAAGCAGAGCATGTCCCAGATCACAGGTGTCACACAGGGCTCTGCTGGGGACACTGTGCTGCCTCTCCTGCACCAATCCCTGTCTGCAGCTCAGGAGGCACCACAGCACCCACCCACCTCCTTGGGAAAGGGAAAATGGGGAAACACAGACAATTCCAGAACTGAAAATGCTGGTTTAGAACTGCAGTGGCAGCAGTGAATGTGATGTTTCAGGGCTGAGGGTCCAACGCTGCCTGCAGATCACCTGGGGAAGGGCACGGTGTCCTCAGCAGGCAGCAGCACAGCCATCCCATGGTATTTGTGCACCACACCACAAGCTGCTGCTCCCACCACGTCCTGCACAGCCACAGCTTTACAACTGCACAGCATTTGTTTCCTTTTGGATGGTCCAGCAAGGCCAGGAAAATATTACAGCGTTTTGAGCCAAATCAGGAAGATCTGGCTGGCAAAGATGCAAACCCAGCACAGTCAGTGGAGAGAAAGTGAATGGAGTCTGATCCTCACTCCCACAGGAACGCAGGAAGCCCCATCTGGGGCCCATTTTCACAGAACCATGGAGTCAGGGAATGGTTTGGTTTGGCAGGGACCCTAAAGACCACCTCACCCCACCCCCTGCCATGGGCAGGGACACCTCCCACTAGAGATTTCCAGCTAAAGCACTTCACAGACCGAGAGGAACAAGCAATGCTCAGCAGCAGAAAAGCTTTTTGCCTGCACGACATTTTGAAGCTGAAATTCCAGCAGCTTTCCACTACGGAAAAGGCTGGTAAAGCAGGGTGTAAACACAGGCCTGGAAGCTGTGTGAGATGAGTCCCCAGAACACCTCCTGCTGCTGAGCCCACAGGTGTGGCACAAACAGAGACCTCTGCTCCCAAATCACCGGCCAAGGACAGGGTTCAGAGGCACCTTCAGCCTGCTGAGACCCCCTGGCCTGGCAGCAGAACTGCTCCATGAGCACTCAGGGCTTAGCAGGGGAAACTTCTCATCACCTCTGCCTGCCTTTGCTTTCATCTGCTCTGTATTTCTTGCCCAGCCTGTCCTCAGGGAGCTCTTGTGCTGCTGGGGCTGTAACTCAGCAAAGGGCACAGCCCTAAAAGGAGAATTCCTGCTCCCTTATCCCAGGAATTCTAACCAGCCATACACCTGCCAGGCACCCCAACCAGCCTCACTGCTACACAGGTGAGGTACCAGGGCACAGAGGAAGCCAAGGACAGATTCTGACCAGAACTGAGACCTCCAAAACACAGAATGACCCCTCCTGCAAGTGCTGCACCACCCAGACCCATCTGCTGCACAAGCGATTCTCCTAAAAACTTGTTTATTGCTGTATGGAACTCTCAAAACGCTGAACAGCTTGGGCCAGGGGCTGTGTTAATAACAGTTTCCCATGAACTATGAGCATTTTAGAAGGAAAAAACTGCTGTGCTGCACCCAGGCAGTGTCTGTTCCCCAAATATAGCTCCCAGCATGTGTGCAGTGCCTGGCACACTGATCAGGCATCAATCAAGGGGACAACAACCTCGGAGTGACTGCTCGAGGGAGGCTGTCCTCAAACATTGATGAGGTGTGTGCCTGATTACAATGAAATGGAATCCAGCTTGGAGTTTCATCAGGAAAGGACACAGGCAGCCCAGGAATGGCACCAGGGAGGGGAGTTTTACCTCCTGGCTCTTCAGCTGTCCACGCCTGATCTCACTCTCGGCCTTTCCTGCTCAGTTACTGGAGCCCAGATGTCACATTCCTTCTCCCAGGAAAGCTGCCCTCGCTCTCGACTCGTCCAGCAAACATTCCCTAAAGGCCCAGCCCAGCCATGGCAAAGCCACCCAGCGGCACACGGAGTCAGCTGGACCCAAAGCCGCTGCACGGCGGGGCAGAGGGCGATTGCTGCACACAGAAATGGCTCCAAAGCCCTGTGACCACTGAGGAAAACCACTGGCCTCAGTCCCTGTGGGAATTCTGTGGGAACACCAGTTCAATCTCACTCAGTGTGCAACCACTGGGACAGTTTTAGAATGGGAAAAGAGCAAAATGGGATCATCATTCTGCCATGTGAACCCAGGAGTTCCTTCCTGTTTCAAATATAACTGCAAATCCATCATATCCAAGCTGGGGGTGTTCAGCCTGGAGAAGATCCAGGGAGACCTCAGAGCCCCTTCCAGTGCCCAAAGGGGCTCCAGGAGAGCTGGAGAGGGCCTTGGGACAAAGAGGTATGGGTTCACACTGACAAAAGACAGGTTTACATTGGATATGAGGAAGAAATTCTTCCCCATGAGGGTGCCAAGGCCCTGGCAAAGGTTTCCCAGAGCAGCTGGGGCTGCCCCTGGATACCTGGAAGTGCCCAAGGCCAGGCTGGATGGGGCTTGGAGCAGCCTGGGACAGTGGAAGGTGTCCCTGCCATGGCCAGGGGTGGGACTGGATGGGCTTTAAGGACCCTTCCAATCCAAACCATTCCATGTTTCTATGATTCTGTTTAGTTGGAGAAGTCACAGAAAGCACTGGGGATGGTCAGAAATATGGAATAACTTCCCTAAATAGATCCTTGCTAAGACAGAGAGGTTTATAAAATCATAGGTGGTATAGAGGAGGTGAGGAGGAAACTGCTGCTTGTCATTACAAAAATCAGGGAGCAGAAGACAGAATTATCAAACATCAGTAAACTGAACTAAAGGGTGTTCGCTCTCACCAACAGCTCAGTGGACCCAGGCAAGCAGAGCACTAAGAATGGAAAGGCTTAACAAGGTTGAAAAGCAGCAGGCTGAGTTCCCAGAGGGCAGATCCATCAGTAATTTTTAGATATCTCTGTTAAAAGCTATTCCCAGGTCCCTGAACCACTGACGGGGCTGGGAGCTCCTCAGAACAGATGGCTATTCTGCAAAAGTGCTTCAAATTTTTAACAGCTCCACCCAAAAGATCCTGATTTTTCCCTGCTTTCCTCAGAAGAAGCCATGCCTTCAACTCCCTGCCTTTAAAGCTGACCCCCTGGAAGCAGCCACCGTGACCCCCAGCACCAACAGGGCAGGAGGCCCTCGAGCTCTTCCAACTCAACAAACAAGTGGAAACCCCCAGGGCAGCACTGTCTGCCCTGGAATTATCAGGGCAGCAGGAAAAGTCATCAAGCCAAACTGAAAAGTTGCTCTCACCCAGCTCCTCTAGGCTGACACACACCATGGGAGATCCCAGGATTTATTCCTGTTACAGGATCACAGAGAGGGTCAGGCTGGAAGGGGCCACAGTGCAACCCCTGCTCCAGCAGGGTCATCCCAGAGCTCAGGACAAAGGGCTCCAGGTACTGCTGAAGTGGCCCCATTTTCAGAAATATTCACATTTTGGATCCTTCATTTCTACAGCAGCCATGGTGAAGGCAATGTGCCACACGTTCAGCCCACAGAAAATCGGGATTCAAGCTGAACTTCCAAAAATCAGGCATAACATGGGAGCGATTACCAAGAAAGGCGGAACAGCTTAAGATCATTTGGTGTCAGATTCACAGCCAGGGCAGTTCTAACCCAGTTCTTCCATCACCAGAGAACAGACACAGGCACAGCCTTAGACCTGGATTCATCCTGGCCATTTTTAGGTGAAGTGCCCCAGTTTGGAGCCCAAAATCCCTCTATGATACCAGAGGGACAGTACAGAGGTGTGTGGCCCACCCTGCTGCCTTCTAGAAGAGGGCTGGCCCCAGAGCTGACCCCTGTGCTGCAGGGATTTCAGCTGACTAAAGGATATTGTCATGCACACAACTGTGGCACTTGCAGAACAGTTTTAACCAACTCAATTTTCCAGCCTCAGGAGATGGATTCCTCTACCACAGCAGTCTCTTCCCAACAGGCACCACGGGGAACCGGAACAGGGCACAGTCACAGACTCTGCTGTGAGCAACTGGAGCCTCAACACAGCAGTGGAGTCTCCAATTACGGAATTTCAGCAAATCCAGCCAAGCCCCAGGCCAGGGGAGCCTGAGCTCTGCTGGAACCAGGCACTGGTGACACTGAGGTGCCTCTGTCACCCACCAGCTGCTCACTGTGCTCAGGACCCTTGAACACCTTTATCCTTGTGTTTGGAGCCTTGCGAATTCCTCACATGTAAAGGGAGAAACACAATTCCCCAGGTTTATGCACATAAAGGTAACGTCACTGGTGACTGGAATTGCTTCCAATTCACACCAAGTGATGTGGAATCAGGAATGCATCTGGGACTGCACCAAACAGGGAGATTATTCCCCCTTCACTTTTATAAACTGGCAAAAGCCTCCAGTGTCCCAGTGAGAGAAGGGGCTGGGTGTCATGGCAGCAGTGGAAGGGCAGCCCCAGGCATGAATCTCATTTTGAAAGTGGGGCTGGGGACTTGAAGAGAAGTGGAAAGGCATTCCCCAGGAGTGGGTGTCCCTTGGAGAGAATGGTTGAGGGGCTCTGGGAGCAGCAGAAGGGCAGCCCCAGGCATGAATCTCATTTTGAAAGTGGGGCTGGGGACTTGAAGAGAAGTGGAAAGGCATTCCCCAGGAGTGGGTGTCCCTTGGAGAGAATGGTTGAGGGGCTCTGGGAGCAGCGGAAGGGCAGCCCCAGGAGTGGTTGTCCCTTGGAGGGAAGGGCTGGGTGTCATGGCAGCAGTGGAAGGGCAGCCCCAGGAGTGGGTGTCCCTTGGAGAGAATGGTTGAGGGGCTCTGGGAGCAGCGGAAGGGCAGCCCCAGGAGTGGTTGTCCCTTGGAGGGAAGGGCTGGGTGTCATGGCAGCAGTGGAAGGGCAGCCCCAGGAGTGGGTGTCCCTTGGAGAGAATGGTTGAGGGGCTCTGGGAGCAGCGGAAGGGCAGCCCCAGGAGTGGTTGTCCCTTGGAGGGAAGGGCTGGGTGTCATGGCAGCAGTGGAAGGGCAGCCCCAGGAGTGGGTGTCCCTTGGAGAGAATGGTTGAGGGGCTCTGGGAGCAGCGGAAGGGCAGCCCCAGGAGTGGTTGTCCCTTGGAGGGAAGGGCTGGGTGTCATGGCAGCAGTGGAAGGGCAGCCCCAGGAGTGGGTGTCCCTTGGAGAGAATGGTTGAGGGGCTCTGGGAGCAGCGGAAGGGCAGCCCCAGGAGTGGTTGTCCCTTGGAGGGAAGGGCTGGGTGTCATGGCAGCAGCAGAAGGGCAGCCCCAGGAGCGGGTGTCCCTTGGAGGGAATGTTTGAGGGGCTCTGGGAGCAGCAGAAGGGCAGCCCCAGGAGCGGGTGTCCCCTCATCAGCACCTCACTCCGGCTGACATTCCCGGACCCTGCCCAGCCCGTGCCCCGCTCCGCTGGGGATGCTGAGGGTCCTTCCCGGCCGGAGCCGATTGTTGGGAAGCAGCAGGGAAGCACATGTGAACCTCTGTGGGGCTGGGGAGCGTCTCCAGGCCCTGTGTGACTCTGCATGTAGATGAAGCAGCCCCGGCTTTGGGAGCTGCTGCTGCTCAGTTCTCAGGGAAGTCCTTTTCTCCCGCTCGGCTCCCTGCTGAGACAGCCCTTTTCAGCCTTTCCATCCCCCAGTCCCTGCTCCTGCACAACACAGGCAAACTTGACTGAATTAAAGACCCAAGAGAACATGGTTTATTTTCTTCTCTTCAAGGCATTTCAAAAAAGATTTCTAATTAGTTTAAAAAAAGATGCTAAACAAAATGCAATGGTTTTCAGTCCTCTTGAAGCAGCAGTAACAGATAGCACTATTTAACACTGCTGAGTGGAACCACAAGCAGGAGCTGTGACTGGCAATTTAAAGCAAGCTCAGAGAGGTTTCTGGTTTATTTAAAGTCTAAAGTGTTTACTCTCAAAAGAAAACCAGAACCTTCAAGTGTTTGCCCTTCCCACACCACGTTCCAATAATCCAGCCTCCCTCGGAACAGGGGAGCCTGGGAGCAGCTTTCCTACACCAATTCAACAGAGACACGCACCTCGATGCATAATTAATAACATTTCATCCCAGAAATGCTTCTCTTCCACAGATTGCAGAAAGCTGCTTGCACATCAAGTACATCCCTGCAAGTGATGTGACACCCCAGTGAATTCATAATCTGGGCCACAGCAATGGGAGCAGCCAGGCTGGATCCTCGCTCCCCATCCTCCCAGCCCCGAGCTCTGCCAGACTCCAAGGGAGCTGGAGACAGCCTTGGGACAAGGGGATAACACAGTGACAGGGCAAGGGGGAATGGCTTCCCACTGCCAGACAGCAGGAATAGATGGATATTGGGAGGAAATTCCTCCCTGTGAGGGTGGGGAGGCCTTGAAAAGGAATTCCCAGAGAAGCTGTGGCTGCCCCAACCCTGGAAGTGTCCAAGGCCAGGTTGGACAGGGCTTGGAGCAGCCTGGGACAGTGGGAGGTGTCCCTGCCATGGCAGGGGTGGCACTGGATGGGCTTTAAGGTCCCTTCCAATCCCAACCATTCCATGATCCTTTGAAATCAGCTCAGTATTTCAAGCCATCCCCAAGAGCAAAACACTGATGCAAAGGGGAACAGGTACTGTCTCCCCAGCATCCTGCCAAGAATTGCTCTCAGCACAGGGATGTCCCAGGACACTCCATTTTTACCAGGAATGATGCTAAACCATGATCCCAGTCCCACAGAAATTTGTGGTGCTTTGACCCCATGGAGCACCACCACTGATGCTGCTCATGCATTTAGAGCCTGTGTCTGCATCTCAAATTGCAGCAGAGCCCTGAAACCAGCCCTTCCTCCCGAATGAACTGCTTCTCAAAGGAACTTGCAATCTCAGAGGGGACTTGGGAGGTGTTGATTAACCCTCAGAATTATCCCCATCGTGGGTTCCTCACTTGAGCTCAAAAACCCTAAGAGTCTCCGTGCCCAAACCCAATCTTTTTCACAGTAAAGGGTCACAGCAGAAAAGGCCTTTTCCTGCACAACTCCACTCCTTACACACACCTGCAGTTTTTTAAATGCAAAAGATCCCCACATGCCATGGCTGTCCCAGGGAACTCGCTACAAACAAACCAGAACTGCCACAGCAGGGCAGCCCAAAGGGCCCAGCTCACCATGTCCTGATTCCCACAGAGCCAACAGTGAACACATAGAAAGAAATAGAAAAAACCCCCACATGATCAATCAAACAGTGGCATTTCCTCAACAAACTCACTCTCTACCCTCCAACAATTTATGGCTTAAGTCACCATAATATTGGCTGTCAAGCCAGAGTCTCCCAGCCCCCAGGGCATTTCAAACCCTGCTGAGTACAAATCTCTGCAACAAGCACAAACTTGGCAAATATCTGCGAGCTTCAGCCCTGTGTCCTGCTCTTGGGAGCCTCAGGTGCCACCCAAAGTGCAGCCCAGCAAATTCAGGATGCAACGGGCAAACGGACAATTTAATACTTTAAATTCCTTTGAAAACTGAACCAAATCAAGTTCTATTTTCCCTACTGATTTATGGGAACAGCCATGTGCTGGCACTGTGGAACAGCCTGCAGTAGGTCAGGGATTACAGGAGGTGATGTGACCAGGAATGGCTGGGCTGCTGCACACAGGCAGCTGTTCTGTTCCAAGCATGTGATAAAACTTGGATCCTGTTGTGTTACAGACTTCATGTGGCCTAGAAAGCTCACTGGGAAAATCTTTGTTCTCCCAGGCTGACAGTCACACAGGGAACTCAGGGCCTGTGGCATTACAATTTAGTTCAAAGTCCTGCATTTGAAAGGTCTTTTCACCAAACTCTCTAATGAAAACAGCACTCACGCACACGCTCCTGTGCCAGGATATTAAACATGACAAAAATCTGACTTCAGCCAGACTATGCTTCTCTGCTTTTCCCTGACACCAACTTTCAAGGTGTTCCTGTTTTGATGTTATTTATTCATGCTGATACTCTCACACACTGAGCAGAAATGCAGTGAGCGACAGGAAAATGGCAAACAAGAAAGGAGTCCCTGCCTGCCTTGTCTCACTCAGCACGAGCTGCAGAACCTCAGCACTTGTGATGTTCTTAAATCTCATCGAGCCACAAAGTGCAAACAGACAGGATCAGCACGAGAGGCAAGATCTTAAGCTTCTCTCAGTCATTGTAATTAACACCTGATCATTTCAAGTTAAGAACAAATTAAAGCCCTGACAACCACAATCACAGATTACACAGAAATTGATTTATAAATAGAGAGGGAGCACGTGGCTGAGCCAGGGGTGGCTCTGGCCTGAACAGCTCCTCAGAGGGCAGGCAGCTGGCACAACTCAGCTTTACATGGTGAACGTTCAACTGGTTTCCTTAGTCAGTATTTTTAGGACTAACTGCAGAAGATTCAGCCCCCAGGAATTAGATATTTCAAGTTGAATCCCCTGTGGTTATCCTAGAAATGTCCCAGTGAATGAAGAGCAGCAGGCTGGGATTACCGTGGCTGACTCAGAGACAAAGGCACTAATCCCACCGGCAGCTCTGAGCCAGACAAAGCTGCCACTGTCCCCATTCCTGCAGAACAGGGCATCCCTGCCTTACCTGAGGGGGAGCTTTCTTCAGCAGCACAAGAAGGGCTTGCAAAACCAGATTGGAGAAGCGAGGTCCGATTGGGACATAATCTGAAAGGAGAAATGCATTTTAATGCCATGGAGAAGATGCACATTCAAGCTATTTCACTGTATCAAAACCAGTTCAATGCTCCTGAAGTAAATGACTCCAGATAATTTCCAGTTTGCACTGTTCTAACATCGCCAATACATCAATACTCCTGCAGCAGCCAGCACAGCTCCCCCTCCTCCTGACTCACCTAAAAGTCGCTCAATGTCGTCCACGACAACACAGCTGAGCTGGGACTTGTAGGCATCATCAAAGATCTGAAAAACAGCAAAATATCTCAGTGTTAGACCTCAGCCACAGAACTACAACAGCCACAGCTGGGGCTGTGGATGTGGGTTCAGCTGAACACAGCAGCACTGAGAGGAATAAACTGAGAATGAAACAGGTAGGTTCTGAGAGATCAGGCTCCCTGCAGGCAATAAAACACTGCCATCTTCACAAATTCAGTTTATTTGTTCATTTACCCCCCACCCTCAGCTGCCCTGAGGCTCGCTGTAAGCCAGGGACAGACCAGCACCATTGCTCTGGTTTTGGAGCTGGAGCAAGGCTGAGAATGGAACACACAGAGAGAACCCCACAACCGTAACACGGCTGGGGAGTTTTTCTCCTCAGGCTGGATACTGGGAACTGCCCAGAGCAGCACCCTGCAGGGAGAAGGGGCTGTCCTGGGTCTGGATCATGGCCCCAGTCACCTCCTGGAGCAGCACAGAGTGTCCTGCACAGCTCTGGGTGTGAGCAGCAAGCAGCACGAAGGACAGCAGTGGTGCTGCAGCCCTACCTCCAGCAAACCCCGATTCCAGTGAAAACAAAAGGCTTCTTTGGGAATCTAAGTCACAAACTGGGCCCCCAGTTAGGGGCACATTGATGTCCTAAGCACCTTCCTTCCCTTAGAAACTCTACAACCCCGCACCAAACTGATCAGAGTACCATTCCACTCACATGCTCCATTCAGTCCCATTCATCCTGAAGAGCAAGTGCTGGCCTCCTTCAGGAGATGAAAATGTTCAACTTCTCCACATTCCCCTGCTCCCCAAGCTGTTAAAGTTCTAGTTTTACTGAAGACCCCACCTCAGAACTGTTCCTCCTCACTCAGGCAGGATCTGTTCTCCCCAAGTGCAGCCCCGAGCCCTTCCTGCCTCCACCTTCACAGACAGAGCTCCAGACCTGCTCATCCCAGACCTGCTCTGTTCCACTGTTTGCCAGGATCACAAATGGGATGGAGCCCTGAAATCTTCCCCAAGTCACTCAGTGCCACAAAAACACTGTGACAGGAGCCAGGAGTGACAGGACAGCAGGGAATGGCTTCAAACTGCCAGAGGGCAGGGTTAGATGGGATATTAGGGAGAAATTCCTCCCTGTGAGGATGATGAGGCCCTGGCACAGGGTGCCCAGAGAAGCTGGGATTGCCCCAGCCCTGGAAATGTCCAAGGCCAGGTTGGACATTGGGGCTTGGAGCAGCCTGGGACAGTGGGAGGTGTCCCTGCCATGGCAGGGTGTGGAACTGCATGGGCTTTAAGGTCCCTTCCAACCCAAACCATTCTACAGTTCTATGATACAATCAACTTTATAAATAAATACATGCAGGAATTCCAGACCTAGAGAGAGCAGAAAACACCATCCCTAGGGTAATTCACATTTCCCTCCACGAGAGAACTCAGAACTGGGCTGTCACCAGGCACAGACAGGACACACACATACCTTCTTCATGGCCTGGCACTTGGCTGTTTCAGAAAACCCGATCATCTTATCAGGAGAACAGATCTTGATAAAAGGGAAGTTGGATTCTTCTGCTATTTTTGCTGCTAAAGCAGTCTTCCCGCTGTGGGGGGGGCCTGAAACAAAGGACAAACAAGGAATAAAAACGGAGAAAACAGCTCTGACAATGCTCGGTGTGGATGATACTTAATGCATGTTTAGAATCCCATCCAGAGGTATGTGCAGTGTGAAATGAGCTTTTCCCTTGCTTGCAGAAAGAACACAGGAACTCCTGGTGCAACCCAATCCTCCGCATGCAGGCAATTAATGGAACTACTTGAACACATGCAGAATGATTTGCCATGACACAAAAGAGGACATTACACACTCTGTAGGAGCAGCCACTGCACCAAAATGTGGGAGTTTGTGTTTTGGAGAAACCTCTTGAACTTATGTCCCTTCTCAGTATGATCTCTGCTGGTGCTCTGGCAAACAAGTCAGCAGCAGGAACACCGGGGAAACACTGACAAAGACTGATTTCACACCAGGATAATTTGGAGACCAAAGACACATCTCAATCCACGCACCCTACAGGGATCAGTTTGGAGGGACAGAAGGAGTTGCTGGGCCCTAACACACAGAATTACTCAGGGTTAACTCCAAAGCTACAGAGCACAAGCAACAGTGGTAACCCATCTTTCTGGACTTTGGGAAAAGAAAAACAGAAGAGCTAAATAATAAACTACTATTACTATTTCTATTCCAATATAACAAATTCTACTCCAATACCCGTAACACAGATACTGGAACCAGTTTCCAATATCTGGAAACTCTCCTAGTCAGTAATAGTCTGGATAGAGGGAAATCCACCTTTAACCGACAGAGACACCTAAACGTGGCTGCTTGAACTCAGCTAATTGCACTGATGAGCTCTCCAGTGACTTCAAAGAGAATTTAGACAACTGACTCAGCTGGAGACATCTCCACTGTAAGACAGCCAAATCCAGGTTATTAACATTTTGCTTGTTAGCTGGGTACATTCCCTTCTCCCTTGTTCCAAGCACAGGATTCCCTCTGGCTAAGAAGACAGTTACAATATCCAAAGCAATTTCACCCAAGCAAGCTGAAAGAGGCCAATTCCACCTCTCCCCCAGTGTGTTTCCTGCAGGTGAAGGATGTACGAGGTGAGCAGGTGGGCAGCTGACAGGAACAGTCTCCAGAACGGGTTTTCCCCCGTTTTTTCTGTGCTGTACCTTCCAGCAGGACGCTGACCAGGGGAGTGCGGTCGCTGTTCTTGGTCTGCTGGACCAGCAGCTCCCCATCATCCAACACCCTCGTTACTGGGTCCCCCCACTTAATGATCCCATTCATGATGTAGCTGGCATAGTCTTCCTGGTTGGTTCCAAATGCCTGTGGAAGAGAAGGAACGCTTCTTTTACCAAAAAACTTTTCATCCCATCAGAAAAACCACAGAACAATTACAGCAAAATGAGCAGGAGCAAGGCTCTGGAAGATGCTGAAGTGAGACAGTCACACCCGCTGGTGACTCACAGCATTCCAGCTCAGAGGGCTGAGCACAGGTGGAGACCAGGCACGTTCAGAAACATCTTTTCATACGCCCTCACAACCAGTTCTAGTCAGTGCAAGTTGCCAGTGGGCTCTGACTCCACACTGTGGAGTGGAGACAATTCTCAGAAATGAGGCTTAAACCTCCTCCTACAGCCCATGGTAAAGCTGTCCCCCAGGAACTGAAGTGTAGAAGAAACCCTCAGTTGTTCTCTATCTGTTCTATTTCTCTTTCTGACTCTCCAGGCAGCAAGAGGCACACAGAGAGCTCAGAGCTCCCCACTTCCAGAGCCCAGGACCCGTGAGCCCCTGGAGCACCACTGCCCTGTGATCCCAGAGGGAAGCTGCTCCCTCCCACCACTGACTGCACTGGGAGCTGTTCCTGGAGTCCCACAGTGCCCACTCACGGGTTTGATATCGTTCTCCAAGGATGCAAAGAAGTCTCCTCTGGTCACACGCAGGCTCTCTGCCTTCTCCATGTCCACCTCCACTTTGTTGCTGGCCTAGAAAGGCAATGAAAGGCACTGAGGTCCAGCAGTAGCACACAGCTCCTCACCAGCTTCCCTCCACAGCCCCAGCCCCGGGTCAGTCTGGCTCAGTAAGAAAAACGCCTCTGATGGGGCATTTGTTGGGTACCACTGGAGCCATCGTCCCCCTGCAGAGCCACGGCCACTTCCCAGCCCCCAGGGCACTGAGGACAGCTGACCCAGCCCCCCGGGTGCTGCTAAGTGCAGAGGATGTCTGTGACCCCCATTTCAGAGAAGCCACCCCCGCTGAGAACACGACAGAAGCTCTGGCCCATCCTTGCTGCTGCTGCTGTGCTGCAAACCAAGCTCCAGTGAGGCTCCAACTGGTGCCAGCGTGGGAGTGACCTCACCCCAGTTTAAATGTCTAGAACTTACTGGGAGTACATAGGTACCCCTTGGAGCAGGGAACCAAGAGAGATCACCTAAGTTTAACCCTCAAAGATGTGTCTCAGACATCCTCCTCCAACCAGCATGGCCTACAAGAACACAGAGCGCACCTGAGCACGGGAAGGAAAAAATAGTAATAAAAATTACACAATGCTTGTCTTGAAGAGCAGCAAATGCAGCCCCTAAACAGCAACCAGAGAAAGCCAGGCTGGCCAAGCCCCCTGTGCCAAACACACACCTACAGCCAGAGGATGGCTGAAATAGAGTCCCTTCTCCCAGAAACACCCACCAAGCAGAAACACAGGACACCAAATACACAACTGAGGGGATCTTCAGTACAGGTGATCACTTATCCACTATGCAGAGGGAGATGAAGGTACCTGAAACACTTCAAATATTCCTAAAGCTGTGTGTACAATTAAAAACAGGGGGCCGCTTACTTCCCTGGCCTTTAATGAGTTAATGTTTTAATTTTTCTCATACACACACTTTGAGAGATAATCAGCAGTTTAAATGATTCAGAAGACAATGCCCCTTCATGTTCCATTCGTGCTCTTGCTTCTCACAGGTGCTCCTGAAAACTAGGTCAGGCCTATGATGTATATTTTAAATTTTCAGTACTTGCAGGAAAGAATAAAGTACTTTAGTGCATCATTTGGATGAAAACAGCTCCCGAATGAAGAATATTATCCAAAATTATTATGTCAAAGTGTTTGAAAAGCAAAACAACACGCGGCCACTTCCCATGTGGAAAACACTTCCATACATTACTGAGCTGTGGATCACGAACCACCCCAGAGGAGGGGACTGCTCTTTCACATTTGCACATTGCCATCTCCCCTTCCCCCACGTGACTCCTTGGCACAACAGGGAATAGATCAAAACACCAGCACTCCCCAAACTCACCCAAAACTCAAGCACTGAGAAAACATCAACTATAAGCAAAATTAATTATTTAAAGAAAATGTTTTGCCTGCAAAGGGATGAAAATACTTCCAGGGGTGCTGATTTTTTTTTTTTTTTAAACAGAGCATAAGAAAATGAGAAAGTGATGATGTTTGTGGTTTTTTGCTATATGAAACAATAACTTGTCAAGTATTATGGTTATACAAGACTAATTAGCAGAAAGAGTAATTTTTCCTCTAGAAAGAGCACTCCCAGGAGATACAAATGTCTGAGCAGCAAATTATTTCTCACTGAAATGAAAGTGTGATTTGCTCTCCTCACACTCAAGGCTGAGCAGATTTTTACTGAACAACAGCCCTGATTTTTTTACTGAAAAATTTACAGCCCTGTGCTGCAGGACTGATGCCCAGGGCTCTTCCCTGCAGGAGCTGCCCCCAGTCCTGGCCAGGGGAGCAGGGGCTGTGCCTCGGGCTCCCTCCTCACCACCTCATCATCTCGCATTTCAATACCACTGAATACTGAGCTTCGCATCTGCTTTCACACCCCCTGACATTTCATGGCCCCTGACTCCCTCCCAAACACACCCTGACCCCCAGGCAAGGACTGGCAAGGCAAGGAAGTGTTCCTGGAGAACAGAGGGAGCTGGGAATGCTGCATGGACCAGCGGACAAGGGGTGATCACCACATAAACACTGATTTGCAATGGAAGACTTTCTACAAAGCCTTTTGAATTCAACCCAGATTCCGGCATCCTTAGAGCAAAGGATTGAGGCTGGAACACTTCTCAGCCAAAGAACATCTCTGCTGTTCTGGGTTCCTGCATGAGGAAACAGAGAACAGCCACCCCCATTCCCCGAGCCCAGCACACTCACACTTCCAGAACCCTTCACCATCCTTTCTTCAGGCTGGGAAATGCTGGGTTAATCATCAACCCTCCAAAAACCCTCTGCTGCCATTCCACACCCTGGTTCTAGCATGATCCAGGCACACCAAGGATTTTATCCATGATGTAATCACAGCCCCACTTTTGCTGCTTACCTCTCCTAGTAAATTCTAACCTTGTTATTTTGCTATTTTCACTGGCAAGGACTGAGCTGGGATTTCCAGACCATTCCAACTCCAAGAACTCGACCCCAGGTGATGATTAGGTCAGTCCCCATCCCTGCCTCCACCTGTTTGAATTCTCTCTCCCAGTGGACAGCTAAAATTCACTGGCATCTTGTGCACTCACAGCATTTCAAATGTGCCCTGAAGATCTCCATGGGTGACCTCTGTCTCTGTGCCCACAAACCAGCTCTGAGATTGTAACCTCCCCCTCCTTACAGATCATTTAAGAACACACTGAGCTGCACAGGCTCCAGCAAATCCCCCCCTACAAGTGGCTGTTCTAATTCCCACCTCACCTCCTGGGTCCAGTGCACAAACTGTGCTCAAGATTTTCAGTTTTTATCAAAACACTCTTACAAACCATCCCCTTTCGCCCCACCAAGCTGTGTAAGAGGCACCTGGAGGGCAGGAGAGGGAATTCAGAACGAAGGAAAAGCACAGGGAAAGGCGGTGTCCACATGAGTTTCATCTCCCAACATACACTGATATGCCATTTCCCATTTGAAATTAAATATCCAAGATTCCAATCGTCATTATTTTCCCTTTCTTGCCCCAGTGGGAGATGACAGGACTGACCTTAATGTGTCTGTTCATGGCAGTGGACTGAGCAGCTCGAACCAAACCTTCCAGCTCAGCACCACTGAAGTTTTTGGTCTCCACTGCCAGCTCTGCAATGTCCACGTCCTCAGCCAGCAGCTGGTGCTCCCTCATCCTCACCGTGTGGATGTGCAGGATCTGGAATCGGCCCTTCTCGTCCGGCAGGCCTGGGGTGGGGAGCAGAACACACCCAACACCCTCAGCACAGCCCCTGCAAATCACCCTGCCCTCCCCTCAGCGTCCCTTCCTCCAAAGGCACCTTCTCACCACGAGTTTGCACCTACAAGGAGAGTATTTGGTAATGCTTTTCATTGAAACATTCAATTACATTTACTGGCAAATTGAGCAGTGTCACCACCAAATCAGAGAGAGCAGCACAAGGTTGAGTTTCTTTCCCCAGGGTTCCCCCAAGTCAGCTGCTCTCAGATCTCCACACCAGGAATTCCCAAAACACAATGGCAATCTGGTCATCCCCTGGCATCCCTCAATCCAGCTCCCACCTTGCAATTATCATGGAATAGTTTGGGTTAAAAGGACCCTAAAGCCCATCCAGTGCCACCCCCTGCCATGGGCAGGGACATCTGCCAACCTGCCACTGTCCCAGGCTGCTCCAAGCCCTGTCCAACCTGGCCTTGGACATTTCCAGGGATCCAGGAGCAGCCACAGCTTCTCTGGGCAACCTGTGCCAGGAGCTCCCCACCCCTTCCATAACAGATTTGTCCCTTATAGCCCATCTGACCCTGCCCTCTGTCCACTGAAAGTCACTGCTCCTTGTCCTGTCACTACAGGCCCTGCTAAAGTCTGTTCTGCTCCTTTATCCCCGAGTGCCTAATGTAACCTGCACTGGGGTAAGGCAGATGTGCACAGTTACAAAGGCCCCTTTCCAGTCACTGACAGGCAGCTGCTCCTCCAGCTGCCAGATGAAATGGCTACAGAGCTCTTGGCCCACTCTTAGTTCTGTTCACCCACTGCTCCTGCCTGCCCCAGCTGCAATTTCCACCCAGGAATGACCTGGTGCCATTATTTGCCTCCTTTCATTCACATAAGAGATTCAGGGTCCTGCCTGCCCATCCTTGCCCAGTGCTGGACAGAAACTGAGATCAGGTTTATCAGTAGGAAAGTCCAAAGTGGTATTTTATTGGTCTGATTTAATTTATATTCTGGAGGGAGCTGCATGAAGTTCAGCCCCTGAGCCATCCTAGTGGTTGTTCACATTATAATCTGCATTTGCTTTGCTGCTGTAGGTTCATGGAGTTTAGGAACTGGGATCTGCTTACCAATCTCCATCTTCACCTCCAGCCTCCCCGGCCTCAGCAGGGCCTCATCGATCAGGTCAGGTCTGTTGGTCATTCCTAAAGGCAAAGTTAAAAACACAACAAGTGTTATCTGAGCTCACTGAGCGGGTTTCCAGTGCCTGCTGCAGCCCATAGAGCCAGGGAGATACTCAAAAAGTCCCAAGAAAACAGACAGAAGACACTCATCTTCTGGAATGTTGGGGAAGTCATGCCCTGAGGGAGAGCCAGGGCAACAGGGAGCAACCCTGAGCTTGTGGCTGCATCTCCCTGTGCTCGTGGGGCACCTGCAGGGCCCCTGCAGCAGGACAGCAGCACAGCTGCAGCTGCCCCCCTCCCACACAGGCTGATACATCCATTCATCAGTCCTTGCAGGTTTTCCTCAACTGTGAAACCCTCCTTATCAAAAACGAAAGGGGGACATGGCTGAGAGCAGCAATATCTGCCAATCACAGCAGCATCTCCCTTTACACCTCCTGCTGGGGCTGCTCCAACGGCAGCCATTCCCTATGGAATGGCACCTTAGCTGACCTGCAGTGAGGAAAACAGCAGCAGAGTTCACCCAGCCCCGGGACAGAGCAAGGCAGCCCCACCTACCGATGACCAGGATGTTGTTGAGCTGCTCCACACCATCGATTTTGGAGAGCAGCTGGTTCACCACGGTGTCGTGCACGCCGGTGCTGCCAGCCATGCTGCCCCTCTGCTTGCAGATGGCATCAATCTCATCAAAAATGATGATGTGCACCCCACTGTTGGCTCCAAGCTGTGGGAGAGAGGACGTGTCGGGAACGTCACCAGTCTGATTGCTGAGAGCAATCCAAAATCAACAGTGGGCTCCCACCAAGCTCAGCCACACAGACACGACACTGATACTCCTTGTGTGCTCGGTATCACACGTGTGTGCGCGCGTGTGTGATATGTGTGTGTGAATGTGTGTGATGTGTATGTGTGAGTGTGTGACTGTGTGTGTGAGTGTGTGTGTGCACATGCATGTGGATCTGTGTGTGTGTAC
>VZTX01009992.1:24548-42823 GCA_013400915.1 Pardalotus punctatus
GTGTGGGTGTGTGTGGGTGTGGGTGTGTGTGGGTCTCTGTGGGTGTGTGTGTGTCTGTGTGTCTGTGTTTTTGAGTGTCTGTGTGTGTGTCCGTGTGTCTGTACGTGTGCCTGTGTGTGTGTCTCTCTGTAAGTGTGTCTCTGTCTGTGTGTGTCTCTGTGGGTGTGTGTGTGTCTGTGTGTCTGTGTTTTTGAGTGTCTGTGTGTGTGTCCGTGTGTCTGTACGTGTGCCTGTGTGTGTGTCTCTCTGTAAGTGTGTCTCTGTCTGTGCGTGTCTGTGTTTTTCAGTGTGTACACGTGTGTGTATCTCACCAGGGTAATATCCTGCCACCCTGCCCATCCCCAAAGCCGGGCTTTGCTGGGCTCTGCCCACACTCAGGACTTTGCAGCTGCCCTGGTTTGAAGGAGAGCACGAAGCCGAGCAAGCAAAGCAAAGGCCAAAGCTGGAGCAGGCAGTGCCAAGGGCCCCTGCGCTCAGCACCTGGGAAAGCCCTGCAGGAGACGGGGAACAAGGCACGTCTGTGGAGGGAGGGAGGCACCAGTGTGGGAACACCCCAGGCTGGACTCAAGTTAGTAAATACACAGCCTGCCAGAGCAGCTTGGTTGTTAATATTTTTAAGGAGCCCAGTTCTCCGTGCCAGTCAGACCCAGAACTGCCATTTCCAGGTTCACTCAGGGGTGAGGCACTTGCAGCTGGGAAGAGAACAGGATACTTTTTGTGACTGCATTATGAAGCTTTTTCCCCTCAAATTCCACCTCTAAAACATCTTTTGTGGCCAGTGCAGACCATGTTATCACTGGGTGAATGTGCTGGCCCTGGCAATCTGCCCCAGACACAGGCAGCACAATGCCAACCTTTGGGAGACCTTTTTAATCTCCCAGCTGTCATCAGGCCCTGCCCCTGCGGCCAATATCGAGTCTATTTTAACAGGTGTGTTATTGCCAAGGGAAAGCAGCTCCCAGAGATCCTGCAACCACCAGGGAGCAGGAGACTGCTCGTGTGGCTCTGTGTTACCACACAGAGCTGACTGACTGACTAATAAACCCTTCGCAGAAGAAATGAAATTATTGCAAGCCACCACCAAAACCTGCACCTTGTGAGCTGAATAAAATTAAGGGATCCTTTGCTAATGACTTCTGAAATGACATGCCTGTATTTAACTGTGACTAGCCTGACATTTTATTTTCTTTAACAGAAAATCTATCAAGATGAAGTGATCCACAGCAGAGAAAAATTACCATAGCACATGTGAAATAAGTACTTACACCTTGCAACTAATTACTGGAGTATTGATAGCCAGCTAAAGTAATGGATAAAAAACAACCCTGGAAAAAGCAGAACCTTTATCTTCACTTTCAGTTTCAAAGCCCTCTAGTTTCAAGGCATTATTTTTCTGCTGAGAAAAATTAACCATGTATAGATTATAGCATTATAAGGACTACAACATACCAATATGCCTGCAATCCCAAAACCTGAAACCCTGAAAGCTTATTTGGAATTCCTCCTATGTTATATGCCAGCTTAATTTAGTAAGAAAAATCCAAACAGACCAATTATGTCTCTCCCACCAAAAAAAAAAAAATTTTAAAAAAAGAAACTAAAAACAGAGCAAAATTTGTACAATCTAAGCTTTAAGGACTTTTGGAGCAGGTGACAGCACATGACCCAGAGCAAGCAGGGTGGGCACTGCTGTGTTACTCCCAAATAACTGTGTGGGATTGCAGCCCACTGTCCCTGTCTGCAGAGCTGGCTGGAGCCCAGCTGCCTCTCCAGGTTCCAAGACTGTTTTCACAACGGACAGCGTGTGAGCCTGTACAACACCAATATTCCGTGATTCACCAGGAATAACCACAACCCCAAGCCAAGCAGTGACTCTGCTTTTAATGCAAGCGGTAATTTTCAGATTCCAGACCCTTTCTGGTCTCTCCCTGGACATTCCCACCACCCCCACGGCTCCTGGGTCTCCTTACCCTCCTCTGCTCCTCCTCTGCATCAGCAAACAGCTTCCTGATGTTGGCCTCAGACTCCCCCACGTACTTGTTGAGGATTTCGGGCCCGTTGACCACCTTTGGCTCCCTGGCGTTGAGCATCTTCCCGATCTGCCGGGCCATCAGGGTCTTCCCACAGCCCGGGGGTCCGTACAGGAGGATGCCCTTGACGTGCTTGCAGCCTGCAAGGAGAGGGAAGAGGCTGAGAGAGGATGGGGACAGCCACGGAGCACTGCGGGAGCCACTTTTCCAGGGAGCTGGCAGAGATGGGCCTGAGCTCTGCTCGATGCCTCTGTCAGAGAAATTCAAACACAGACTGGATCAGTGTCATTCCAGTGATGTGCCAAGGGCCAGGAAAAACAACCCCTGGAACAGCACAAGTGCTCTCCATCCATCAGCCACGCTATGGTAACTCCTGGTCAGGAATACACAGCACCAGAGATGCCTTGGGGAAAGTGGGAATAACATAATTCTCACCAGGAGGAGTCCTAGGGATGCTGCTCATCCCCAGGGAGAGAGGGGCTGCAGACAGTCTTTTTAAACCCTGAACACCAAGCAAGGCAGATGCAGATCAGACACACTCATCTGATTCATGAAAGAGAAAATGAGGAATATTGTGTGATAACACCAAACTTTTTACCCCTGTACTGGACTTTAGTCAGTCCCATATCCCACATCCAGTTCTGGTTGTAAATTCACAGAATAAACAGTGAGAAAACTGAAAAAAACTTCCAAGAACCACCAGAACCATCAGTCCAAAATCCTTGACTGTGTATTAGAAAGACCTGAAATATTCTAATTTGTTGAAATAACGGGACTTCAGACTGTGTGTGATTCTGTGTGTGAGAATTTATGCAGACTCCTGTAGGGAGAGGATACAACTGCTGCAAGCTGAGTCTGGACACACCCCAGTCAGTGAGAGGCACACGTGTCCCAGGTGTGCTCACAGCCCCTGGGAGGCTCCAGGTGTGAACAAGAGGAGTTTCCCTGAAGGATTTGTGGAATTGTGGATATACAGCTTGTGAGCCCAACACATATTTTATCAATGTTCTGTCTCTGAAGATCCTTATGGCTGAACTTTCCATGCTCTGCCTCACACTGTGCAGAGAGAGATCACAGGACCAGCCCCTGTCCACAACCAGGTTTTTGTTCCTTTAATGGGGCTGTCAGCACTCGGGCCAGATCTGGCCAGGAGGAAAAGGAACTGCACCAAGACTAAACCTTTGTCCTGGAAATCGGTGATGGAAAACCCTGGAACAGGAGAGCAGAGGTCATGTATCAACACAAGTGTCAAACACTGAGCACCAGGCGCAGGGAAAGCCTGAGAGAAGTGGAGAGGGGACATGGGTTATGGTTTGCTTTTCTGTTGTTCGTGGGATTTGTGGAAGCAGGTAGAGAAGTCAGGCAGACAGGCTTCAAGATGGAGCAGAAGAGAAGATTTTATTTACAAGAAGTTCTTTTTATACACAGTGATAAACAAGTGTCTATTGGCCAAAGACAATCCACTTCCCAAGATCTATTGGTCAAGGCTTGTACACATCTAACACAAAACACAGAGATTACAAGAAGTACAGTTTATCTGTATTCTCCATGAGAGAGAAAGAAAAATTCTAAAACAGTGCAACTACAATGGGTTAGTGGTGGCCTCAGGAAAGCTGGGGCAATAGTTGGAGTCAGCCTAAGAGGGTTTTTTCCATTTTTAATGAATCTATGAAAAGGTATTTATTTTTCACTCCATTCTTGCAGCTTGACTTCTTTAAGAATGTGACCCACCCAAGCGTCCTGCAGTGCTTAAGGATGCACACTAAAAGCAAAATCAAAAAAGCAGCAAACTGACGGCCCTGGGCTCAGACTCGGGGGACCTGAGCTCAGTTTGTGCCAAGCTTAAGGAGCTTGGCACGGGGAGTTGTCTGTCACCCCCACAGGATGACTTCCCTGCTGGTTTCTGGCTGGTCTCAGCCCTGTTAAAACCTCACCCCACCCCACAGAGCCCCCGCAGCTCCTCAGACCTCAGGGCAATTCTGCCTGTAAAGGAAAAGCATCCTTCCCTTACCACCTTCCCCATACTCTGCTGTGATTTCATTTACTGCTGAATGTTACAGCAATAAAGATTTGATTTCAATCTGAATAACTGCTCAATACAACTTAATTCCTGTGACCCAACGCGCTCTGTTCCCTCTCTCTCTGGCTGTTCATTCACTGCAACGAAGCTCCAGGAGGACACTGCCATGAGGAGCAGCTGATCCCTCCCAAACCTCAGAGAGCAGCACTGGATAAGCACAGCAATAAAGCTGAGAGATCCTGCTGGGCTTCTCTGCAGATAAAAAATTTACTACAGAAATCAAGAGCTGTGGCTAGGAACCCATGAGTCAGCATGGAGGCATCTGCGAGTCAAAAGCATAAACAATATAAACTGTCAGGGAAGACAAATTTCACAGGGAGGGCATGAGGCTCAGATTAATTAAAAGCTCTTCCTGTCAAATCCCTGTCACCAGGGCATTGTTTCCGTGGGGGAACACGATCTCCTCTGTAACCAAACAGCACCAGGCAAGATGGTGCTGATGAGTGATCTCTGCAGGGAAATCCCAGCACAGCAATGCTCCGACGGCTCCTGGGCTCCAGCACCAGGCCACCAAAGGGCTACACGAGCCACCAAAGGGCTACACGAGGCCACCAAAGGGCTACACGGGGCCACGAAAGGGCTACAGGAGGCCACCAAAGGGCTCTGGCAGGTCAGGGCTCCGTTCCCAGCCTGGCGAGGCAGGGCTGTGGTGCTGCCCTGGGTGTTCACAACACAAACACCAACAGCCTGGGCCTGGCTTGTTCTTCTATTTTCTTCTAAGTCCTATGAGAAGCGCCTGAGGGAGCTGGGAAAGGGCTCAGCCTGGAGCAAAGGAGGCTCAGGGGGAACCTTGTGTCTCTGCACAGCTCCTGACAGGAGGGGACAGCCGGGGGGGTCGGGCTCTGCTCCAGGGAACAGGGACAGGAGGAGAGGGAACGGCCTCAGGCTGGGCCAGNATCCCAATGACTCTGGGATTTTTGCAATTCCCAATCTCTCTCCTAGAAGGAGCACAACTGAGTTACATCCCCCCCAGAAGCCTCTCTTCTACAGCTCAAAAAATCAGAACGTCTTGAAAAGCCCAAACATCCCCTTCTGCATGAGCTGCCCCAGCCACAGCAGAGGGCTCAGCCTGTAACACCCCTCACCCAAAATCTCAACTCCCACAGCGAGAGGGGGAGTGCTTGGAGAGCAAAGGACAAACTGGCCTGGACAAACCTGCTTAGAAACCTCCTAGATGTTCACCCTCTTCCTGTTCAAGGGGAAAGGGAAAGAGAAAAGGAAAGGAGACCTAGAATATTCTGAGTGGGAAGGGACCCCCAGGGATCATCCAGCCCAGCTCCTGCCCTGCCCAGACCCCCAACAATCCCACTGTGCACCCCTGAGAGCGTTGTTCAAATGTTCCTGGAGCTCTGGCAGCCTCGGGGCCGGGACCATTCCCTGGGGAGCCTGGGCAGTGCCCAGCACCTCTGGGGGAAGAACCTTGCCCTGATCTCCAGCCTGACACAGTCCCAGCCACTCCCTCGGGTCCTGGAGTCTTCCTCAGAGAAATCCCAGCTCTGGGCCCAGCAGGGTCCCTAAGACAATTCCCAAGCCTTGCCCAGAGCAGCTCAGCCCGTGCTGGACAATCTGAGCTCCCTCCCTGAACCTGAGGACAAACTGACCACCGGCTGCAAGCCTTGGTTGCCACTGAATGGGCAACATTGAGAGCAGGGGTTGAGTCAGGTGGCAGAACATTCCTGAATCCAAAGCAATCGGCTCCTTTTCCCATAAAATTCCCACAAGTGACTCCAGCAGACATTTCCCTTTACAGCCACATTCACCTGGCTAAAATCAAAGTTTTAAGCACAAGCAGGACTTTATTAAAATAGACAGGTGATGACAAATCACAAATGTTACCTCTCAAATCACAGTGGGATCCTCTGCACCACACAGGAATTTTGATTAAGTTTATCTCCCCTCTGCTGATTTCACCAACGTGGCCCAAATGTCAATACTATTATGAGAATCTTTCTAAATACAAATTACAGCAGTGCAGACATCTCCAGCCAGTTCAGCTCATCATTAGGGCTCCAAAACAAAGGTCACTGCTGTAACCTGATCCTTAAATTATCCATTCAACGACAGTTAGAGGCTGAATAGGGACATTAACAGGAACTCAAACATACAAGTATGGGAAAAAAATACGAGGGAAAATTTATAAAAACTGGTGAGAATGGAAGAGTTACTGGTGTTACCACGGGAAGTCAAACTCTGTTTTGACCCAGAACATCACCTGCCCAAATACAAGATAAAGTTTATTTGTTAAATTCTCCCTCTTCAACTTATTTGAGAGATCAGAAGAACTGATTTAGTATAACAGGGATTTTCTCCTTGGGAGTGTAATTCCCCTTTTAATTAAAATCAAAGCATTCTGGTGTGATTGGATCACTCAGATGCACCACCAGGAACCTGCATGGATGGTAAAGCCCCAGCCAGCAGGGAGATGTTTATCTCTGCACATTTATCTTGGGGCAGGTTACAGGAAGTTCAGGGTTCCCAGACTTCACTTGCCACACAGGCAAAAT
Organism: Pardalotus punctatus; assembly: GCA_013400915.1. Taxonomy (NCBI): domain Eukaryota; kingdom Metazoa; phylum Chordata; class Aves; order Passeriformes; family Pardalotidae; genus Pardalotus; species Pardalotus punctatus. The sequence continues at coordinate 31,163 of VZTX01009992.1, forward strand.
TTCCCTAAAAGCAGAGCTGGGTGGAATTTCCCTCCCCTCTCCTGCTGTAAGCCCAGAGTTACTCCAGCTTCCCGTTAATCTTCCCATGGGATTGACACTCTAACACAGAGTGAGACTGAAGGAACCGGGTTCTGCTTTGAATTCAAAGCTGGGGCAGGGAAGGGGCCACACCTGAACCAGAATTTTTATTTTCTCAATGGCCAGAGTTTTGATTCATCAAATCCTTTGCCACTGGAAAGAGAAAACAAAGTAAAGTTCTCCATGGACCTGTGGAAGCGGATTCCTCATCACATCCCGTCAGCTCTGAGGAGCTCAGCACACACATCTATCAGGAGGCAATAATGAGACTTATGACAGGGGCATTTATCCATTTCTGAGGGAATGTGCTAGAAAGGAAAATAAATCAGCTTGAGAGATACTTCCAACAGAATGCCTTTGGCTACAAAAACAGAATCAGGCCACTCAGGAAAAGGGATTTTGCTAAGAGTATAAACAAACAAAACCAAGCACTAAGGGAAGTCAGCACAGTAGCAAAGAGCAAATGTCTCCTCCCAGCTGCAGAAACATCCCTAATTGCAGAGGCAGGTTCTGCAGCAAGTCAGGGGATTGCTGAGCACAGCCAGGATGTTCACAGCCCCATCCTGCCTGGATGCCTCCAGCAGATCCCTCCACCATCCCCTGCTCTCTGGGATGGAGCTGGATCATTTCCACCTGCTGAGAAAGCCAAGGTGCTGGGATTTGGGAATGCCTGGTGAACACGTCCCGCCTTGGGAACACTGTGGACACCCCAGGGGCACAGGGACAGCTCAGGGCTCCCAGCTGGACACAAACTGGGGATGCCAGGCCGTGGTGATGCCACCAAGCACCCCCTCTGCAGCCACCTGGGCAGGAGCAAAGCCCTGCCAGCACCCCGGGATGGCTCTGGCCATCCACACAGAAATTCCTTGCTGCACATTTGGTGCAAAGCCCCTTCCCTTCCCTCCAAACCAGCGGCCACATTCCCATTTCCACATCCCTGTGTTAAAAGCACATCATTTTCTTTGGTGGCTGTGCAGAATTTGGAAGCCCCTCTCCCATACCCCTCCCAAGACTGAAGTCCTTCAAGTCAGTTCAAGCTTTCCTGTTCCACCACCCTGGTGCCCCCCTCCAGAGTTTATCCAGTTTTACTGCATCCCTTTTGATACAAAGACTGCATCCTGCAATCCAACACATGAACAAATTACACATTTACACAGTGGTACAATTACATCCTATTTTCTAGTTTCTTATTTAATGCTTATTAATAACCACCAAATTCAAGCAGGAAGTGCCTGACCCCTGCTGCACCTTGGAGCAATTGTTCTCACAGACCTACTACAGCCCCAAAATTTTGCTCAAGTGGAAAATCAGCACAGTCAGCATTTTGCAAGTTGCGATTTTCATGCAAATCATTTTTCACCGATCAAACATGAGTTTCATTTGATATTTTATTGCTGAGACAGTCTTGGAAAGTCCTCCTGCAGAACCACAGAACAGCTGAGGGTTGAAGGCACCTCTGGATCACCTTGTCCAACCCCCCCACGTGTGAAGCAGGTCACCTGGAGCAGGTTCCACTGGGCAGCAGCCACTGCTCCCAGCTTTGGGTCACCTGCAGAGCGGCCATGGGTTTGTCCCATACCCCAGGTCACCAGTGACATCGCTGGCCCCACTATCACAGAACATCCTGAGCTGGAAGGGACCTACAGGGATCATCAGTCCAGCTCCTGTCCCACACAGACACCCCAACAATTCCACCCTGTGCAGCCCTGAGAGCGTTGTCCAAACACATCAGGAGCTCTGGCAGCCGTGGGGCTGGGACATTCCCTGGGGGGTCACACTGCCCTCCCCGTGGGTTTGTGCTGCTGATCCAGCTCTGAACCTGCAGCTGAGCCCATGTGCCATCCCTGGGCTGCCCAATTCCTTGGGCTGCTAAATGATTCCACGAGCCCAATTCCTTGGTCTGCCTTCCCTCAGACTTTCTCCAAGGCTGTTATGGGAGGCAGCACTGACAGCCTCACTGCAGATCAGCAGCCCTGGCTGTGCCCTCAGCCCGAGCCAGGCATCCCCTGGCAGTGTGGGTTAAACACAACTTCTGCTTCACAAACCCAGGCTGACCACCCGTGATCACCTTCTCACCCTTCATTTGTCTCCACAATTAGCTGCTCCATCACCTTCCAGAGTCTGAGGTGGACAGGCCTGTAGCTCCTGGCTTCTCCTGCCTGCCCTTCTCGGAGATGGGAGAGACACTCGCTTTCTTCTGGCCCTCAAGAACATCCCCTGGTTGCAAGAACCTTTCCAAGAGGACTGAGGGCAGCTTCCCCATGACAGAGCCAGCTCCCACAGCTCTCGTGGCTGCTGGCTTAGCAGCTGGACTGGAGATCTTGAGGGTCTTTTCCAGACTAAATGATTCCACGATTTAAACCATCCGCCCTCAACAGCAACACAGCCTTCAGTTCACTCATTCCAACAGCTCCTGTCCCAAGGCTCTCAGGAACAAATAGCACAGCACAGACCTCCACAGAACGTGCCTGTGACTCCTTTTCCTGGCAGCTCAGACCTGCTACTCCTACAAGTGCTCCCTCAGCTACTTGTCCAGCACCACATGCCCTTGGATCACGTTATCAGCTCCTTCACTTCCTCCCCCATCCCTGGGGACACCTAGGTGGTCTATGTGAAACTCTGGTTTTAAAAAGGGGAGAGAAAGGACAGATGTCAGGGACTTCTTCGCTGTCCTCCCCCAAGGAAGGGCACAGAGCCCTTAGCTGAGTGCAGGAAGCGTTCACTGCCCAGACTCAGCCTGGCTGGCCCTGGATCCAGGTGCCTCAGGGAGAGCAGAGCACTTCATGTTAAACCCCATTAGGAGGAGAAGACCAGGAAAGCACTGGTCCATTCTCAGCAAGGAAGAAGAGTTAACAACAGCAAATGCTGAGTTCAAGCTGTTAAATACTTTTTTACACCAGTGAAGACTTGACATTTTATGTGACAGCTGATATTAATAAAAGTGACAAACGGGCAGGAACAGAAAACAGAAGCAGAAAAAGAACAAGAGACACAAGAGCCCACAACTGTTGGATACCGGCAGATCACTGGGACATGAACTTCACCCAAGGGAACTCAGAGTGGGTGAAATCATCTCAAAGTCAGTGAGAATCTGAACAGGGTGGGTGAGAAAGCAGGGGGAAGATGGTGAATGCCATCCCTGAAGTTATAAAGGGAAAAGGGAGGGAGCCGTGGGGTTGGACTAAATGGAGAGATCCCTTTCAACCTCAGCTGTTTTCTGATTGTCTGGTACAGACCTAGCACGAACCTGATTGCTGGAAAACTCTGGAAAATGTCTTTTGAAGCAGGTAGGAGAAAACAAGGATACAAGAAGTTGCCAGAATAACTTTATTAGACCAGCCTGTGACAACTTCCCTCCAGGAAAAGGTGGGGGTCCCACAGAGAGGGCTTGAGGAAACAAAGAAAGCGAGAGAGGGACATTTAGACTTTCCAGAGATATAAATAGGTGTTAGACATCCTCCTAGACATGCAGGAAAGCACAGGCTGAATGAAGTTAGAGGTGGATGAAAAGTAGATTAAACCCCACAAACTTTAAAGCACAGTGAGAAATGATCCATCCTGAATTTAGTGGCATGTGGTGCCTGGGAGATGGAACAGAACAGAATGCTCCAATTAAATCTGCACGCTGCAAAGCCAAGAGCTACAAACACACTGACAGGCAGGATTAAATTCATCTGAAATCTACGTAACCTGATGCACAAGTTTCTAAATTGGGGAGGAATAATGAACTGCATGTTGCAAAACAAAAAAAAAATCATCCCAGCGAGGATTCTAACCAGGCCCAGACAGCGAGGCACAGCCAGAACCTGCCAGCTGATCCAGAATGGATCCATGCCCTGGGTCGGGCACCACGGTCCTGAGCAGGGAAGGGAGGCCAAGGAGGACAAATAATAATGGGTGATGCAGAGTTTATGAGAAATGGCCTCGGAATTGCAGACCTGGTCTGGAGAACACTGGAGAGGCAGGAGCAGACTGGATGCAAAGGCTGAGGGCAGCAGCCAGCACTGGGACACGCTTCCCAGCAGGGCCTGGCATTCCCAGCACCCCAGTCAAGGTTAGACATGCCTCACACTGATCTTTCATTAAAATTACCCTATTTTCAGAATAGCTGGATGAGAACCTTTCCGTCATTATTCTTCTCCTACAGTATCACAGTAATTTGAGAACATTAATACATTAATTTTTAAGGCACCTTAACAGACAAGCCTCCACTTCAGACAGAATCTGAGAAGAAAATAATCTGAGTGTCTGCTCATTTCAGTGTTCTCCTTGTGTTCTGTTGACACTTCACTCCTCCATCATGAGCTGGACTTCAAAACCCAGCTCGGGGTCCAACTGATCCCAAAAGGTCAAGAGCACAGGTTAAGATGGTTCCCAGGAAACAGAAACCACCTTCAAAAAGTCTGATTTAGCTTATTTGTGGTAGCAGGAGAGGATGGGGAATTTGGGTTCCATTTCAGTCTCTTAGAGGTAACGTGACCTCTAACACCAAACATTTCTACACCTGCTGTTAAACCACAGCAACAACAGGCACCTACAGAATTTGCTCCTTGAGGCCTCTACAACAATTAAAGTGCCATGGGAGTCAGAGAAATCCCTCCCCTGCTGCAAATCAAGACTCTGTTTCAAAGCTTGAGGACACCAGAGTGTTCTTAAATATGGAAAATAAGGTCAGTAGGAGTGTTTGCTTTTCAGGTCTGAGAAAGGACTTTTGTTGCAAGTTACAGCTCCAGGCAGCAAATATCAAAACCACTGTTCCAAGTGGCTAAATACCTGCTGGAGTCAGGGGGGAAGGAAAAGAAAAAAAAAAAGAAGAGAGAACACTGTTCTAGGCAAGAGCACAAGCTGCTGAACGAGCTAGATTTAAACTCTCAGCAGAAAAACCAGCATTTACCATGGATGGGCAGAAAACATGACATTTATCAAATCAACAGAAGAGCTTCAGCTGGAGCAAGAGGATGCTCTGAACTGCAGCAGTGTAACCAAGGCCAGACTCCCTTCACAGAGTGACACAGCTCTACTATGAGCTGGATGGCACAGACATCCTGAGACAGCTTGAAAAGGAGGGGGATTCCCTGGAAGCAGAGCTTTGAAGGGCTGTGCTCAGGGGGAACGTGACTGGTATCTCCCTCCACCATTGCCCCCAGCTGTGAAGTTCCTTCCTCAGAAGTGTCATTCTTCCGAGTGAGGCACTCAAATGTTCCCAGAGATCTTCCTCAAGCCTCACCCAGGCAAGGATTTAATTCCATTTGGCAGCCACAAGGTTATCAGGAGTCAAGCATCAGTCAATCTTCCCTGAGAGGGTGGTGTGAGAAGCACAGGGTGCCCAGAGAAGCTGTGGCTGCCCCTGGATCCCTGGAAGTGCCCAAGGCCAGGCTGGATGGGCACCCTGGGACACTGGGAGGTGGCAGGGGGTGACACTGGATGGGTGTCAAGGTCCCTTCCCACCCAAACCAGACTGTGATCCTGTGTCACATCACTCCAACCGGGGAGCTGATCTAGCTGAACACTGACCCTATGAACTGTTTCTATTAGAGTATCTTTTGCTCCCAACTGTATTAGCTCCCTGCAGAGCCATGCCAGCCCAAAGTCACCACAGCAGGGCTGGGAGATGCAGGGATGGGAAAAGCAAAGTGCCCCTGCCAGGCCAGGAGGGTGAGTGGGCAGGGTTAGTGCCCAGCTGGGGCTGATCCAACATTTCTGCTCTTGGATAAACCAAAGCTTGTACCATCAGAGCAGTGTTCCCCCTTGGATGATATGGTTAACTAACATTGATTTATGTGCCCAAACCCAGAACATTCCTTGGAAGTTAGATAAACCACACACAAATTGCAAGTAATGCTGGAAGGGTCTATAGAGCCTCTGTGTAGTCATGGACAGAAATATTTATTGCGTTTGGCGTGGAAGCTGCAGTCTGGGAGCACTGGGCAAAGAACACAACTGGGTGAGCACTGCAGCACCAGGGAGCAAGCAAATTCCTTCTTTTCCTTTCCTAATAAATTATTCACAAAGGTGAACAGCTGTCACACTGACATTTCAGATCTGAAATATAGTTAAGAGCAAGTTATAACTAAGGCAAAGAAAATGAATGTCAGAAAGTTTTTGTTTTTTCAAATTTCAGATAAGCTCTTTAGCCCTGGGGTTAATCAGAGCTCGGGAGCTCAGCTCCCAGTCCAACTTCTTCCCTGAAAAATGTCTCTTTGTGCAGTCTGGGTGTAAACATGCACAGTAAGGGCATTTGTATTTAATGTAATTTAATGGGGCACACCTTTAATTCATTGCCCAGGGTAATCCAAATACCAATGCTCCTTCACAGAATCTTTGTCTTCCTTTATTAACCAACACCAATTATCTTTTACCTTTGCATGTGGCCACAGCCAAGGACTCTGTACTCTACTGCAGCCATGGAGTCAGAGAATCATGGAATGGTTTGGGTTGGAAAGGACCTTAAAGCCCCGTCCCACCCCTGCCATGGCAGGGACACCTCCCACTGTCCCAGGCTGCTCCAAGCCCTGTCCAGCCTGGCCTTGGACACTGCCAGGGATCCAGGGGCAGCCCCAGCTGCTCTGGATAACCTGTGCCAGGACCTCACCAACACACAGGGAAGAATTTCTTCCTGTTATCTAACACAAAACTCTCCTCTTTTAGTTTAAAACCATTCCCATTTTGTCCTATCATTATCTGTCCATTTGGAAAATCATTCTCCTCTGTTTTATAAGCCCCGTTTAGGCACTGGAAGGGGCTCTAAGATCTTTCCAGAGCCTTCTCTTCTCCAGGCTGAACAGCCCCAGCTCTCCCAGCCTGTCTCCATGGGAAGACTTCATGAATACACACAATAGTTGCTTCAAAAGGTAAAAATATTTCAAATACAGGAGGCTGGCTGTCAGCAGCAGTGCTGAGCTGGACACCAGTGCCTCTGGGTAAATGCTGTTCTTTCCACAGCCAACACCATTTCTCTTATTTTTTCTCTCTGCAGAGCAGTTAAATATTTAACAAATTTAAGCATTTTAAGTTCTCAAGCAGAAGCAGAGAAGTTGTATCTCGCTCACAGCCACAAAACCCAAGAGACCCAAGATCAACCCCCCCAAAGGCCTCAGCTCTCAGATCGATAGGAATTAAAAGGCAAGAGAGAGAGAATCAGACACTAGCTGAACTCAGCCCTGGGGTTTCTCCAGAGTTCCTCCATACGTGTCCAAATCCCCAAGAAAAGACTGAAGGCACATCACAGGGAAGTTTACTTTGCATCAATTCCACAGGCACTGGAAGCAGACACACTCCACACACCCCCGCACAAACAGGATGTATCTCCTCATGGAAATCTGTTTTGTAATCAAAATCATGATTGCTTCATTTGTGGGGAGAGGGAAGGTGGATCAGAAACATAAACATACACAGAAATTATAAAGCTATGGATTCCAAGTTCAAATACGAACCCACAGAGATTATATTCCGAGAACAAGGAGCAGCCAGAACATCCCCAGCCACGTTCTGGGACAGAATCAGACACCTGCAGCTGCACACTGCTTACTAAAAATTAAACCCTGCACCATTTATCTGCCTGCCAGCACATGTTTACCAAGTACTGGGACTGCCTTTCCTTCCCGCAACCCAAAAAGAGAAGTTATATTTAGAATCCGTGCTTTTATTTCTCAGACTCCAGGACGTGCTACAGCCTATGCATCCTCCCCATCATTTCAAACCTGACCAGCAGAACTCCCACCTCATGCTGGGATTACTGGGCTCAGGCTGGGAGAGGACAGGGCTCATGGTGCAGCTGCCAGAACAGGGATGGAGCAGAGGTTATGGCAGGAGCACCGAGACAGAATTTCCTCTGAGCTGTACGGACAGATCACAGCCAGGCAGTCAGCAAGAGGAGCAGTGTCAGTGCTATGGATAAATGCAGCATTCAAGGAGGGAGGGAGTGTTTCACGGGATCATGGAATGGTTTGGGCTGGAACAGACAAAGTTCATCTCATTCCAACCCCCTGCCAGGGGCAGGGACACCTCCCACCAGACCAGGCTGCCCAGAGCCCCAGTTTCAGTTCCACCAGAACAGTATCCAGTTAAACCACACGTCCCATTCCTTCAGACACTCCACATGCAGAGTTAAGTGTTTGTGGTGGGGCTGTCCCCCTTCCCCAGCCAAGTAACAAGAGCCCAAAATACATTTGGGAGCAGCAGAGGAGGAGGCGGCTCTGTTGGTCCGTCGGATCCCTCAGAAACTGCCGTGTTACAGAGCCCCAAGGGTGCCAGCTGTGTCCAGCCCTCACACACCAGGGCAGGCCTGCCCTGGGCCTCAGCCACACTTTTCCAGGCTGTACTCACCCATTTGCTCCACAATTTCAGGTGGGAAAACTCGAGAAGCAAAAGCTCTTCGGAAAATATCTGAGAATTCTTTGTCCAGGCCTCCAATGCCCATTTTCTCAAAATTCCAGTCTGGGTTGATGATTGACTGACGGTTCTCCTTGGTCTTTGATTTACCTGCAAAACCCAAGAAATGGTTTCAAACACACAGCCCAGCAGAGTTCCAGCACACACAGACACCAGGAGAGCTCTGCAGGTCAGACCCCCTCCCATGAACTCCGTGCTCAGTTTCAAGCATTGGCCAGGAGGACGCACTGTGACAAGGACACGAGGACAGGACACCAGGGACACAGCTTGGTAAATGCTTTTCCCAGCCTTCCATCTGCCCAGTTCAGGGGTTTCTCCAGCCAGGTGCTGCTCCTGTGCATTGAAGGATCCACAGTAGATTTCTGTGCCACAAATTCACACGGGTGCCCCTAGACCCACGTAACCCCAGCACCAGAGTGCCCTCAGCAGCCATCTCACGTGGCTGCTGCCAGAACCACAATCCATCCCTTTCCAGGCCACCTGGAATGACAACAGGGTTGTCCTGCATCCTCCTCAGTCCTGCTCTTTCCAGTCCCCACCTGCTCCTCCCTGAGCAGCAGCAGCTCCACACTGGAAACCTCGTTCCTCCCTCAGTCTGCTCTCCCTGCCACACCCTGTGACGGGCAGATGGACCTGCAGGTGCTGCAGTTTGGTTGTACCTTCAGTACAGGTACAGAATGATGCTCTGCTGTGTTCATATCCCTCTATTAGCAATATGTGATCATTCTTAACAGCCAGGTTTAACAATTCCTAACAGGGCCCAGGCTGCATGAGATGAGCCCAGCCTTCTCTTGATCCTACCCACGATCTGGGCCCACCACAGCCATCAGTTTGACTGAGGTCAGGAGAGCTCTTCCTCCCAAGCATCATTTCCAGTTCTTTGTATTGAATCTCCTCTGCCATTTCCTGCCTCAGCCACAGAGTTTGGTCAGAGCCAGCTTGGGCACTTCATTGCTCCGGCCTTTTCCCAGTTTATTCAATAATTACAGTGAGCAGCAAAGGCCCAGCAGAGATTCCCACTGCACTCCACTGACATCAGCTATTTCCTCCTTCCCTTTCATCACTCACTGACTCATGCAAGGGCCTTCTCTCTCACAGATCTCTGTTTTGATTCTTTTTTAAGAAACTTTGACAAAGAACTTTGCTGGAGAAGCTTTGACAAACAATCAGCCCATGTCAGCCCTTGTGCTGGTGCTTTCTGATTCCTGTAATGAACTCCAGTGGGATCACGAGGCAGGACTGCCCTTACACAAGACAGGCTGGTCCTTACCAGTCTATCATCTTTATAAAGGTCTCCTCTAATTCAATGTTTTTATTACAGATTCTGTTGATTTCTTCTGTACAGACCTCAGGCTCAAAGGTCTGCACCTCTCCAGATCTTCCCCAGAATCCTCTGGAAAGGAACAGCACACTCACCACTCTTAGTCCCCTGATACCAGAACAATTTGCAGTAAAGTTGCACGAAACAATTCCCTTACAACTTGGACAAACAAAGGCCAGTCCTGGCAAACCACCACAGTTCATTGTCTGTTCCACAACCCCTTCCAGACCCCTCCAAGTGCAGCCAGACCCCTGAGCACAGGTTTGCAGCCCTTTAACCACCTCCTTTCCCTGTTGTTGGCAAGCCACTGACATTCCAGCCGCACAGAGCTCCTCACTCCCTCTGCAGATGAGCCTGGACACACCCAGGGTGTTCAGGAAGCAGAAAACAAGGACAAATGCTCCTGGAAGGATGCTGGGAAATCCATGTAGTCTCACCTCAGGTTTATTCAAGGTGTCTGTAAACAAGGACTGACACTTTTATCTGGAAGACCAACCTTCCACATGGCTTTCAGCATCCCCAGCTACCAGGGAAACACAGACAGATCTGACAACCCAGGGAGAAAGCAAAGACACTGACAATTATCCTTAACTCCTGTAGACATGGGATGATTTTAGACTTGCACAGTGCTTTAAGGGCTGGCCCTTAATGGATCCCCCAATGGGGGCCAATCCCAACCTGGAACACCCCAGACTCACAGAGATCACAGAGTCAAAGGTTGCTTTGGGTGGGAAGGGACCTTAAAACCCACCCAGTGCCACCCCTGCCATGGCAGGGACACCTCCCGCTGTCCCAGGCTGCTCCCAGCCCTGTCCAGCCTGGCCTTGGACACTGCCAGGGATCCAGGGGCAGCCCCAGCTGCTCTGGGCACCCTGGGCCAGGGCCTGCCCACCCTCCCAGGGAGGAATTCCTTCCCAAAATCCAATCCTGGCAAACAACAAGTGTGAATTTTGCTGCTCTGCTCCTCTTCTAGAGGTACTTCAAGTTCAGTCAGATAATGAATGAGCACCAAGAGTCCAGGAAGCACAGCCAACAGCAGGTCTGTGTCAGCTGAACCAGACTCTTTAATCCTGGTCTAAACACATCTGGAATCAATATCTCAATTCCAAGGGCAGCAAAACAAACAAACAGGAACGTTCCTCTGGGTAACAACCAGGGGCAGCCCAGCAGCACTTGGGACACAGAGCACCTACAGCCCTGCAGGGAGACCAACCCACAATTCCCCTGTGTTTATTATCCCAGCACTGCACTCCAGCTTTTCGGCCAGACCCCTCAGCCAGGGCTGTTCCTGCTCCCACAGAGCTTGGCCTACACTCCCCCCTTCTGGCTGCACCTCAGCACAGTAAAATTCTTGCAGATTGGATTAAAACCTCATCCATGCGTTTCATAACACAATTTTAGGCTAAATAGAAGAAACAGAATTGGCTTTTCAAAAAATTATTACAATTCTTCTCTATTGAAACAATGCAGACCCTTTACTGAAGGCAGAGCTCAGTGACACTCACTTCACTTTCATCTCCTCTCTCACAATTTAATTATTCAGAACTTTACAATTCCCCAGAGACCAACAAAGCACATTAAGCAGCTCTGCCTCAGATCAATGAGGAGATTAAATGAAGTACCAATTTGACAGAAGTAAATCGAGGCACAAGCAGCTCTTTTGTCTTGTCTGCAGAAAATGAAACAGAATCCTGGGGAAGGATCCCTATTCCCAATCCACCAGCTCTCCCACAGGACCACTCCTCACACCCACAGGTGCCAGGAGGGACATCACAGGTCATTGGATGGCTCTGAATATCAGCCAGGTCCAATCTCCCTGCCTGCTGGGACTCAGAGAACAGGGTTATTTAACACTCCCCCCAGCTGTCCTG
>VZTX01009997.1:4113-21170 GCA_013400915.1 Pardalotus punctatus
GCCCGGCCCCGCCGCTGCCTTCCCGAGCCCGCGCTGCGGGCAGGGCAGCCCGAAGGTGCCCCAGAAACGCGTGGCCGCCCCGGGAGCAGAGGAGCCCTCTCGGCGCGGCTCCCCCGCTGCCGCTGGCCGGGAGCCCCGGCCGTGCCGGCGGAGCCCCGCGGGGCCAGACCCCGCTCACCATGTCCCGCGGGGGCAGCCGCTGGCCGGTTGGCCTGCTGCTGATCACCTGCGTGATGGCCGGGCCGGCCCTGAGCCAGGAGTGTTCCGCGGAGAAGATGGAGAACTCCATCATCGATATAGACTTGTCCCTGTCCCGCGGCGTCCGGGGCGCGGAGCCGCTGCGCGTCCGCAGCGCGGCCGCGTGTGCCCGCGCCTGCTGCTCGGGACACCGGCTCGCAGGTAACCTCGGCCCCTTCTCCGCCACTGCCTGGGAGGATAATTCTGGAGTTTGGGTTCGCGGGCTGCTCAGCTGCTGTTCTCCGTATTCAGCGCAGAATTTATCCTCTCATTCAGGCTGCGCTTAGTTCCAGCTTGCGGCTGCTCCCTTCTTTTGCCAGTGGATGTTAGATCTTAACGCAAGACCCCGTAGTGTTCATGAAAGTAGTTGCATCACAGAAACAGCGTTCGTTTCAAGTGTTAAAACCTCACAAATCCCCAACCCCGAAGGTACATAAGCCGTATTTAGTAGGTGCACTAAAAGTAACTGACATTTTGCACTGTATTTAATTTTAGCCGAGAATGAGAATGCTCACCCTCCTCTCAGACAGCTGGTTTGAATCAAGATCTTGGAGTAACAGGAGGTAGAGCAGCAAGTAGAAATGACAGTGGTGAAGGTGATCCCCCAAAGCAGCAACTAGCTGAGTGATTCCTGGGATGTGATAAGGAAAAATGTCTAAATAATTTTCTTCCCCATGAGTATATCGAGGAGGTTTTCAGATTTATCAAGATTTGTAAGTGAGAAATTGTTGTTATAAAGTGGTGCCAGTGTGGTATGGGTGAGGGGAGGATAAGAGCTTAGACTCATAATTTCCCCAACTTTATTTGTACAGGAAAAGGAAGGTGTGACCTTTCATATTTTGGCCCTGGGCCATTCTTTTGCAGTCCTTGGCTGTTTTCCTGTAGGAATGTTATGTGTTAGTAGTTTTCCTCTTAACTCACATGAGGAAAAGTTAATGAACTAGAGCTCATTAGCATACTGCTGTAAAAATTCTTATTGCTGAAACAGGCATTCATTTTGTTTTGCAGGAGACAAGAAGTGTAATTTGGTTATTTTTTATGCTGCAAGAACAAGTACACATCCAAACTGCTACTTGTTTTACTGTCCTAGCACTGAGGCTTGTGCGATGAAACCTGCACCAGGACTTGAGAGCTACAAGATAACTCCAGGTAAATAATAGTGAGAGACACAGCGCCCACACCAGATGAGCTTTGCACCTGTGAACTTTCAGTAGTGACCAGGAACTGTTTGGGGGTCATATTTTTAGTAAAGTGTTCTAAGCCAAGGTTTATAATTTAAAAATATTGCTCTTTTTCTTTGTGGAGGATGGATGGGCAGGTATGTGGTCAGGTCCTTTGTGGGCTCAGCTTCCTGCTTGGAATAATGTACCGACCCTTATAATATTCCTTCACATTAGATTCAGAACTCCTCGTAATTTGTCCTTGCTTAAAACAAAAAGAAGCTTCTTCCATCTTGAGATATTCAAGAAGGAAAATTTCCTGTACTAATGCTGAAAAGTATCACCAAAAACAATGGAAATACATCCCCTTCTATCCAGCTATGCATTTAAAGGACCCATGTTACACTGATGAATAATTGGCAGTGGTAATCATTATTTTCTGCTCTCAGGGGACCTGAAGTGCAGAAGCAAACTTTCTAAACTCAGAGCTTTGTGGCATGTAGGCTGCACACTCAGGAATTTCTTGCTCTCTGTCCTACGCTGTGGGATTTTTAGCAGCAAAGCCTACTTGTTGATTGACATTGACTTGCACCAGACGTGTTTGAACAGCTCAGATAAGAAATTGATAATTAGACTGTCCTGCCAAGAGTTCACAAGGTGGTTTCATTATGGCTGCTTGAGAGAGCAAAAAGTTTGTATTTCCAGAGACTGAACTTTTCCTGAAAAAGAGAACTTTTCCAAGAGGAACTATGCAAGGAGCAACAGTACGATATACAGAAAGATTACTCATATAATGTTGCCAAGTATTTTTGTGCTAGCAAAATCACACAGGAATTGTGCAAAAGCAATGTGCAACAAATGAACTGCATTTCTGTAAAATTATTATTATAATTACACTTTCCTCCAGCTCTTTCTCCTCTAGAAGAACATCAGGGTTTCAAACAAAGAAACAAGAAATGTAATCGTGCTTGTGCTTTTGTTCTGTGTGTTCAATGCCAAGTGAATAGCTCAACTGCACATACCACCTCTTTTTCATTTTGGAGATTTTAGCTTCCATGAACATTTAATTATGGAAAGATTATGTAAGGTTGTTTAATGTTCCTACTAAGTTTTAAAAGGTAGCACCTGAGCAGTGTTGGTACCAACAAATGTCCCATACTTTGTTTTTTCATATAAGAATCTGTATGTGGTTACACTGAAAACCAAGCTAAAAGGGGGAAAGATACTTTTCAAATTATTTATTTCAATTCCAGTGCAGTTAACAAACCTTTTTGTTTCAATAATAAAAAGAGATGAGTGAGAGTCAGAACCACTTGAGAGCATGTTCCCTTTTAAATGTTCTGTGCAGCAGCTGAATGGTTATTATGAATATATTATATATATATATAATTTTATAAAATATAAATAATATATATGCACATATATAAAAATATGAATTACCAAGAGCTCATGCTCAGCCAAATACTTTCTATAATACCTGTAAATCAGGTAAATACTGTAAAGGAAATATTATAAAATCAGGTAGCTTTTAGGATTATCATTCATTTGGTATTTCTGCCACAGAACACTGTTATGTGACTAGGCTTGAGGCTGACAGGTTTTATGACATAGAATTTAAATATCACTCCATATCTTAAAGAAGGGAAATTTCATTAGTCACTATCTCTTAGAGCACCCTTATAAATCTGTTTCTAAGAAATACAAATAGAGTACACCTACGTTAGTCAAAAATAGATTTTATATAGTAATAGTAATAGTTATTTAATAGTAATTTAATAGTTATTTAATAGTAATTAAATACCAATATTTCTGTTTCCAGACACCCATGCCCCAGAAGATACATCCATCAAAACAGAGAACTCTTCTTCAAATGAGTATTCCTTGCCTTCGGATGCTGGAACCTTTATTTCTCACAGCCAGAATATCCATCAGAATCGTACTGCCAGTTCGCAACAATCTGCTTTTCATCAGGCCTCTGAACTCCTGAACCACATAGGCAAGCATTTAGACAACATAGAATTTCATACAGCTTTTCCTGAATCTCAAAGGGGAAAAGAGTCTGAGAGCTTAGACCCCATCTCAAGGCAGAAAGTGATGAATCCACCAGCAAACACGCCTTCTGCCGTTCCCCCTGGAACCCCCACTGCTGCATTTCCCACCCCTACTCGGGCAGGTGCTCCCGAAACCAGCAGTGCTTCTCTCACTGCTCTGCCTACAAGTGCTGCCCAGCTGGAGTCTCGTACAACCTCTGTGCACCCTGGTGCTGCCAAACCTACTACAACCCCCCCCACCACTGCTGCCTCTCCAGCTGCTGCAGCCCCTGCAGCTGAACCTGCTGTCCCTGTCACCGGCATCGCTGTTACTCACGCTCCTCCTTCCAGGCCCTCAAGCTCTGCTTCTACCTCTACAGCCAAGCAGGTGACCACGAATTCCAGATCTGCTACTGCCCCATCAGGGCTAAGGACTCCAGCCATGGCTCCTGAGCCAACAGTCGTTTCTTCCAATTATACGAGCCATGGGACCCTCCTCTCTTTTCCAGGTTTCATTCTGTCCAGTGATTCCCCCGCATCTTCCCAAAATGACCTTCAGGGTAAAGACCCCCCTGACTCAGAAAGCTTCCTGTCAGAAGGTGTTCTGAGAGGGAAAGGTGTTTTTCATCTGGGGGAGAAAAGCAGTCTCATAGCAGCTTTGGTTTTTGGGGTGATATTCTTGTTGCTAGTTATTGCGCTGACTGGTAAGAAAATACAGGAATCTCTTCGGAAGAGGCATTACACCAGGCTGGATTACTTGATCAATGGAATGTATGCTGATGTCTGAATCAGAGAGGGAATAAAATTTTGAGGAGCATCTCTCACTTTTGAGAGGAGAACTCTGAAATGGAACAGTAGATACTGAAATCTCAGAAGAGGATGGATTCCTTTTTTTTGGGCTCCAACGGGAAAGCAGGAGACAGGAGATGCATTTGGTGGGGAGAAGAAATGCTCTGTCTATGCTGAATTATAATGTCTGTCATTTTTGATTTATTACTAAATCCTGAGAGTAAACATTCAAATCCAAGTTAAGCTAAGAAGGTCTTATATTTAAGGAGAAAAAGCATTTCATGAGCTTAATCTGTACTGCGACAAGATTAGTGAAATAGAAATACACCTAATAAATTGAGTACCTGTGCAGCATGTGGGTGTTCTCAGTGCCATTTGCACCAAATGCCAGAGTGTTACACGATTGCCTGGCAATCCTATTTACCCTATTTATAGCTTTAAAGGAATACTTAGTAACAGAGCTTTGCATCCAAATGGTTTTAGATACAAACAGGAAAAAATATATTCCAAATGGCATAATTTGATTTTGCTTATCTACATATATTTTACGGTTATATACATATCTTTAAAGTTCTTTTTCTGCATACATCACAGGTATCCTTAAAACCACATACTGCAAATGTGAGTGCTCTCAAAGGAGCACTCCCTCTTCACTTCATAGCTGCTTATTAACAGTTGGTCTTGATGATATTCGAGTTTTTTTCCAGCCTAAACAACTCTATGATTTTATGTTTCCCTGACTCTTCAACAGGGAGAGTAAGTGGGAGCATCTCCTGCAACACAGCTTCCAGTTCATGTCAAATTTAAATTTCCCTTTGCATACACTTGGTCTAAACCTGGCTTTAGAATGGAAGATGAGATTTCAAAGTATTCAGTCAGGTGGCATAATCAACAACAAACGTCATGACAGAGAAAGAAGGGTGCCTCATGACTGCAAGGAAACAATTCTATTACAAAACATGAAATTTGACTCACGTCCAAGAGATTCTTAGATCTGTCAAGCTTAGTGTGGTGGGAAGCAGGCGTGATCCAAAAAATGGCCTCAAGGCAAGTTTTCTGAAAGCTCTAAATAACTAAATGCAGAAAATTCTCTGAAAGTTCCATTATTCAGAGATCAAAGAAAAGTCAGTGTTCCTTGTGTCAAGAACTTGAATTCTTACTATATGGAGGCTGCAAATTGCTACATAGATACAAAACCAGCTGGTCTGCTACATTGTTTAAGTCTGACAATTGTTAAAAGCCTTCTTGATAACCACTTAAAAGTGAACAAAATTACACAAGAAAAATACCTCAAATTTATCACCTTGTTGGTCGACTGCACTTTGTTTAACCTCATTTTTCCTTTCCTTTCCTTTCCTTTCCTTTCCTTTCCTTTCCTTTCCTTTCCTTTCCTTTCCTTTCCTTTCCTTTCCCTTCCCTTCCCTTCCCTTCCCTTCCCTTCCCTTCCCTATTTTCAGAGGTTTCTGGTCAAGGAACATGACAAGGAGGAACAACATTTCTGGGAAATGAGTTCACAGAATGATAAGTACTAGGCCTAGGTATAAAAATGCAGATGCAGATCTGAGGATGACCACAATTTTCTCTCATAAGCACTTCAACCTTCATGAGAAGCTTTCTACGTTGCTGGTGCCATCACAGCAGCTTAATAAAGGAGAGGTGCTGAGAACAGCCCCTGATTCCTTACTGTGCATTTCCGCTGCAGTAAATAATTTGTTGGAGGGAAAGGTGGTTGGTATTAATTATATGGTTTCAGTACAGTAGGAAATGTTCAAGAGAAACCAGCAGAGGTATCTCAGGGGTGTTCAGAGTGCTGGGCACCTGTTCAGCTGGAGAGGGGTGTTTTACAAGAGTGTGTAGTGATAGGACAAGGGGGAATGGCTTGAAACTGAAAGGGAGAAGGTTTAGATTGGATATTGGGAAGAAATTCTTCCCTGTGAGGGTGGGCAGACCCTGGCACAGGGTGCCCAGAGAAGCTGTGGCTGCCCCTGGATCCCTGGCAGTGCCCAAGGCCAGGTTGGATGGGGCTTGGAGCGATCTGGGATGGTGGGAGGTGTCCCTGCCCATGGCAAGGGGCTGGAATGAGCTGATCTTTCAGATCCCTTCCAACCCAGCCCACTGTGTGATCCTCCAGTGTGGTTCATGTCCTTAGGAACACTGCCCTCCCCCCAGACAGCAGTGCATGTCCAGGACAGTGAGTGGCAGAGCTAAAGCTGAGAGGTGCACACGTACCATGACTGATTTGCTGAGGATGCTGACCTCTGTGGCCCTTCACAACATTTGAGTAAAACAAACGACTTTAAATGTTCTTACATGAAAAATCTTCTTCTATGCTTGAGAAAAGAAAAGAAGGTATCAGGCAGGTGTACTGAAACACTTCTTAAAAAAGGATTTTCCCCCTCCATTTGTTGTAGTTGCAGTGTTTTAGGATTTTCTTTCTCTCTCATGGAGAATATAGATAAACTGTACTTTCTTAATCTCTGTGTTTTGTGTTAGAGGTGTACAAGCCATAACCAATAGGTCTTTAGGGGTGGATTGTCTTTGGCCAATAGACAATTGTTTATTACTGTGTATAAAAAGAACTTCTTGTAAATAAAGTGCTCTCTTCGCCATCTTGAAGCCTGTCTGCCTGACCTCTCTACCTGCTTCCACAAATCCCACGAATAACAGAAAAGCAAACCATAATTTGTCATGTTGGATTAAGAACTAACGGGGAATTAATTGATGGCTGATCAATTTGGTTCTTTCTGGAGGGGCCTTTACAAGCTGTGTTTGAACACTAGAGGGCAACAGCAGTTTATTAAAAAGAATTGACAAGTTTTGGGGATTTTTGATGATTTTTAAAAAGTTTTGATTAGTTTGTTATTTTGACTTTCCAAACTATGGTTATTTCATTGCAAAATGGTTTTATTGGAAAGCTTTCTCTTTATTGGAGGGTTCTGGGTGGAAGATTATATGCACAAATTTTTTTAACTTTTCACTATATCATATAATGTAGATGACAACAAAACTACGCATATTCTCTATTTTAATAACATTGAATCAGACTGCATTATTAGTCATGTATTGGCATTTCCAGTTAACAGAGAAGGAGAGAGAGATTTCCAATCATCATTCCTTTGACTATGGTGCTTTATTATATGCATTTTTGGAGCTTATTTATTTGCCTGGATAATGCTCTTGTATTATGAATCAAAAAGGAGTGATACAAAGTAACTAAAAAATTAATCCACTTTGTTACGCTTTCCAACATTGAAATTTCTGTGTACTCGTCTGTTTTTCCATTGACATCTCCTGTGGTCTTCACTGTGCACCACACATGGAACTGGATCATTAATCACCACATCATGATGACAACCCACACACTTGGGTGGCTCTTTCTGAAGGTAACCAGTTATTTTATGGCATGAGGCCAAAAGCTGCTTGACTTTTGTCACCTGGAGAGTGTAATAAATTCTGTAGCTGCTTGCTTTCATGTTGTTGCTTTACAGTGCTGAGCAAACAAAAGGTGTGTAAATACAGACTGTCATGAACAAAAGTGTTCTGTGGTATTGTACAGTAAAGCAAACAGAATGCCCAGATTTTATAACCACTGCAAACAATCATAAAGAAATAAATTGCAGATCTATTTGAGATGGATGAGAAGGGTGCAAAATCCCTGTCTCAAAGGGTTGCAAACTCAGCATGGTGTGTTCTCTGCAAATAGTGCTTCAGTTCACTGGAACTCCTGTAGGAGTATGAAATGCTTAGACTCAGGATTATTTCGAGTAAATTACTAACCAACTAACAAAACCCAACAAACAAAGAAATAAAACTACCCACAAAAGAATTACATGAGAAGGCAGTTTCAGAACTGCATCTTGTTTTCCTGCCTCCTGCAAAGCCATCTTAGTGGATTTGAATCTGATGACATGCTTTGGTCCTCCCATCCCACACTCCATGCCGATAAAAATGTGGATTTTAAAGTGCCAGTACTGCAGTCAGCAGTTCCCACACAACATCCCATCACACAGAGAGCTGTACTTTTGTGTACTTTTTTCTGTCACCCTCCTGAAATGGGTCTAGGCAGCTGGGCTCTCCATGTGCATTATTCATCCTGTCATACAGGTAATAAATACACTTCAGTAGCTCCCTGTTCATTGATAGTTGTGGGATAGCTGCATCCCCTCAGCCTTGAAAAGTCTTGCACATCCTTTCAGCAGTGTACATGCTGTTCCCAGATGCTTTCCCAGTGTTTTGATGGGTAGGTCCCTTGAAGGACTGGGATATATTGAACATTTTTCTTCCATCTTCTCAGTCACTCAATCTTACAGTCTAAATTTGCTTTTTTTCCTTTAGGTCTCTACACTTTTTGAGGATATCCAAATGCAAAGCATAAAACTACTGCTCTCTGTCTCCTTTGTGTTTGGTATTATAAATAATGTATGAAAGTATTTTTAAGTTTCAGTACAACTATGATATTGGCTCACTTAATGAAAAAAAAAAAGGACGGAGGGGTGTGCATTAAATTCTGTTCTGTTGTTCTGTTACTCCTCTCCTTCCAACCTATACAATGTCATTGTCTTAAGTGGCAGGAGTTTAGATATGCCATGTTCAAGCTGTTCTGTTTTGCTTTTTGATTCATTTTGTTTTAATAGAAAATTGATGTAGAAAATTCAAAATTCTGTCATACCAATAACACCCAGGAATAGTAATCAGATAATTTGTGCACTCTGTATTTTCTCAAAGAAATTTAACAAGAAGTTAAGAACCAGAACAACTGGCTAAAGCATAAGGCGTGTTTTGAAACATTTGCTGATTTGAGCAGTCTCTCTGAAGACCACAAAGGTGTTTCATCAAAATGCTATGATGGTAAGGATGGTTATATAAGGTAAAATAACTCCTTGTAAGATGCTTTGGTATCAGCTACCTCAGAGTAGCAGCTAAGTTCTGGCTGATAGTTACCAGAACATCCCCAGGGTTTCTCTGTGCTTCCACTTACACTGAAGAAAGGAGGGGATCAGTGGAGCTTAGACTTTGACACTGTGACTTTTGCAACAATTCTCAATAACACCTAGGTGGAAAATTTGCACAAAGTTTAAACATACACTCCTGTGCTGGGAAGATGGTAGAAATCCCCTCACTATGACACAGATTTCCTAAAGGCTTGCCTGCTGTTTAGTTAGTTTCTGAGTAAATTTTTCTGTTTGCTTTTATGTAAGAGCCTCTTTTCCCTACCCCAAAACCCAAGTTCCACCAACACTCCTGAAATCCTTCTGTGTAAGGAGTTGGATCCTACAAACAAGGTTTTTTTTTTTGATCCTCCAAGTAAGGACCCAGGTTAGTTTGGGTCCTCCAAGTAAGCTGTAAATGAGATGATCCCTTTACTTCAGTGGTCTCGTGTTCCCTGTCTTTGTCAGTGCAGCTCCCATTGGTGTCAGTGGGAGCTCTTCCAGCTCATAGTTATGACTGTAAGTCAAGTCCTCCCACTTAGAGGCTCATTAACTGTTCAAAACAATTGCCTTACAGGATGACAGAACTTCTCAGCCCAGAGGTAAAATTTCTGAAAGAATCTGAAGAACATTTTCCTGGCTGCTTCTGATTATTTAACTATGACAACGTTGTCCTTCTTTTGTTCCAGGGCACAAAATTAGCAGTTCAAATGTTTTTCCACCATGTGATAAACACAGGCAGTACTTCTGAAAGACTCCAGATTTGGCACATGCTGTATGTTGCCTTTACGGAGTGCTCTGGTTTAGAAATGTCGAAAAATAATTTGCTTGTGAGATAGTTTTAAACCCATGAGAACAGCTCACTCTGTGCTTCTCACTGCTAAATGATACACATGTGGCTTTCCTACACTGACAAAGGCACAAGGCAGGGGTACACCCCATTCAAGTGAACATTATAGAGGATGGTAGAGTTTAAAAAGTGAAAGCCTGAATGCTGAAGTCTATCCACATGCTACATCTAGCAGAGAGTGTGTGAACTTCTCCAGAAATATACTGGACACTCCATCTCAAGGGTGAGTTTAAGCATAGTGAAGTGCTGGGATGTTTTTGCAGCCACCAAAAATGGGTATCTTTGGTGATGGTAGTGAAAATTATTTCAGGAGCCATCAGCAATAACAGAAACAGCAACCAAAGAAGTGTCTGTGTGCTGCAAGCAGGTACAGTACAGCTCATTTCCTCATGCCTGGAGCATCTCCTGACTTTCTAAACCATCCAGCATTTGGAACATAGAAGAAGGTTATCCTGGGCAGCAAACAAGGAGGAGTTAAAGTGGGAAGATACAGAGGTTGTGCTTCATGACCTTCCATAACTGCAAGCCACCATACAAAAGAGATGCATGGAATTTGTGGGAGGCTCTAATTTATTTTTGCTTCTGTTCATGTGTTAATAGACATTAATCAGAGTTTATCAATGCATGGTTAATCTCAGTTTCAGGAAAAAAACCACCATTATTTGTCTTTAAAACACAATAATAAAAAAGCTATATATTTAAAACTTCAAAATCTAACTTTTCAATGTCACCAGTGCCCACACTTAGGGCAATGGGGGCTGTGAGGGTTGTGGGGTCAGTGAGGACCCCACAAGCTGCACAGGGTGTCAGTGCTGTTAGGACTATAGGGTCTGTGAGAGCTATAGGGTCTGTGAGGGGCAGTGAGGGCTATGGAGGGTTTGAGTGCTGTGAGGACTGTGAGGTCTATGAGGATTATGGGGGTTTTGGGGGCTGTGAGATCTGTAGGCTATGGGGGCTGTGAGGGGTGTGACATCTGTGAGAGCTATGGTCCTGCTTTTTTTTAGTTATCTCCTTTTTCTTTCTTCCTCCTTTTTTGGGTTCTTTGGGTTTTTTTCTCTGGTTGGCATTCCCTCTTCTCTGCTCAGGCCTCTCTTCTCTTTCTTTTACTTTGCTTTTCATTTTCCTGTAGGGAGCCTGCAAACCTTTCCACCCAACAGCGGGCTTAGACAGCTAAAGC
Source organism: Pardalotus punctatus (assembly GCA_013400915.1). Classification (NCBI taxonomy): domain Eukaryota; kingdom Metazoa; phylum Chordata; class Aves; order Passeriformes; family Pardalotidae; genus Pardalotus; species Pardalotus punctatus. The sequence continues at coordinate 15,285 of VZTX01009997.1, forward strand.
CAGCATCAGTTGGAAGAAGCTCTTGGTTTAGCCAAAGCTAATTCATTTTACCTCTTTCCTTGGAAAGGCTTTTTAGCTCTCCCATGTCTGCCAAGGAGTCTGCTGTAGTCTCCAGGGTGCATGGGGTGAAAGCAACAGGTGCCTAAACAGAAATGTCAGAGTCACAAGTTTGACAAGGCCATGTGCAAGGTTCTGCACCTGGAATGGGTCAAGCCCCAAGGTCAGTACAGAATGGGAGATGAATGGAGGGAGAGTAGCTCTGTGGAGAAGGATTTAAGGATACTGGGAGATGAAAAACCGGGCATTGTGCGTTGGCAGCCAACCATATCCAGGGCTGAACCTAACGAAGCATGACCAGCAGGTCAAGAGAGGTGATTGTTCTCCTCTACACTGCAGTTCTGCACCCAGCTCTCGTGGCCTCAGCACAGGAAGGACATGAAGCTGCTGGAGCCACTCCAGAGGGGAGCCACAAAAATGATCTGTGAGGACAGAGTGGGAGAGCTGAGGTAGCTCAGCCTGGAGAAGGGAAAGTTCCTGCGTGACCTTAAAGGAGGCTTAGGAGAAAGCTGGACAGAGGCTTTTTATCAGAGCCTGTAGTGACAGGACAAAGACCAATTGTTGGCTGCTTTTCTGTTATTCATGGGATTTGTGGAAGCTTGCAGGGAAGTCAGGCAGACAGGACCCAAGATGGCAAAGAGAGAGATTAATTAAAAGAACTTCCTTTTATATACACTAATAAACTAGTAACCATTGGCCAGAGAGAATCCACCTCCTAAGACCATTGGTCACGGCTTATAAAAACATCTAACACAAAACACAGAGATTAAGAAAGTACAAGGAGTACAGTTTATCTATATTCTCCATGAGAAAGAAAGGAAGATTCTGAAACAGTGCAACTACAACCAATGGTTTTAAACTGAGAGAGGTTAGGTTTAGATTGGGCATAAGCAAGAAGTTTTTTATGATGAGGGTGCTGAGGCCCTGGCACAGGGTGCCCAGAGAAGCTGTGGCTGCCCCTGGATCCCTGGATGGCCAGGCTGGACGGGGCTTGGAGCAACCTGGGATAGTGGAAGGTGTCCCTGTGGAAGGGGGCAGTGGAAGGTGCAGGGGGTTGGGCCTGATGATTTATAAACCTCCCTTTTGACCCAAAGCATCCTGTGATTCTGTGGTTCTCTGACTCTAACTGAGGGGTAGTATACAAAGTGGGAGCAGAAACTGAACAACTGCTATACACAATGCTCTGCAAACATTTTTGTCTCCTATCTTTAAGTGGTTTGGTTCCCATTGTTTTGGGATTTTTTAATACAGCGACTGGAACACCTTTTCCTATACTGAATGATTTACTGCTACAGTGTACCTTAGGCCACACATATCCTAACTGCTTCCTCCTGTAAAAGTGCCAGGATTTTTAAACCACAAATGAAGATAGGACTCTAAATCAAAGTTTCTTTCAACACTTAGAGCTTTGGTTATCTTAAAAGAAAAAGAAGTGTTTGGGGAAAATTGCACTTTAAATGTATTGTTCAAAGAAAAGATTTCTTAATATGCCAAGATTAAAAGGGGATTTTGCTCTGTGTAAGCTCTTTTCAAATTGTTGTAAAGGTATTAGATTTTTCACAATTGCAATAAGGAAAAAAAATTAGCAGAAGTTGCATTAACTGTCAAGCTCTGACACTGAAAAAGGCATTGGAAGGAGCTTTATGAATCAGGGCTAATTCAGACACAATTCCATCTTTTATTCGAAGATCCATGGGACCAAATACTGTCTTCGTGGGTTTGACTGGGGAGAGGGTAAAAAAGGAAGAACGAGGAATGGATTGGGCATCCTCACTCTAATCACTGTTTCTTCTTGAGAGGAGAAACTATAATCTAATTATTCCAAAATAGAATATTATCATCTTTCAATAATCTTTATAGCAGCCACTACTTTTAAAATATATATATTTGGGAACTGGGTCTGACTTTGAGTTTTCCTCTGTCACTTATCTACATTTCATTGCCAGATGTATTGGAAGAGTCTTTATCAAAGTCTACACTGTAAGGAAATTATTCAAAGAACTAGTGAAAATGGAAAAGCAGTGAATGACACTTCAGCTCTGTATAATTGCCTCTTCCAACCCCTCATCACATGAAGAATGAGTTACAGGCCATAAACTTCAGAAACCTTTATATATGGAGCCAGCACAAGCTTAAGGACCCACATGCATATCTGCTCTAACAGGGAATGCCTTGTGATTAGCTGATTTAAAGATTTTTTTTGTTTGTTTGTTTTAAAGGTAAGAGTTTTGTTCCTTGAAGTTTACTCATGCAAGGGCGAGATTGTGCTCTAGGGCATTCACAATAGCTTTTATGATAGTAAACTAAACTGGATATCGTTCATGCTATTTTTTCAGACCTTGAAACATTTCCCACAGTGACACATAAAGTTTCTCAAATCCAGTATGCATAAGAGTTCTGAATTGTCAGGGGTATCCCTCTTCCTCTGAGAAACCCTGGCTAATGGTAGTTTAATGAAAATGTTACCAAGAATATGCCTCCATCTTTGGTTTGAAGAATTAATTTATTCATCAGTTATGAGAATAACAAAGATTTGGGTTTTCCTTGAAATAATAAATTGTTCCAACATCTTGCATTTGTGCGGCCTTACCTTACAAATCACTTAGAAGAGGAGCATTTAATAAAACATAGCAGACATTAACCTAAAGATTAACCATTAGAGGGCAATCTTTCCTGCTCTGAGGAACTCAGCATGCTTTTGTAGCCTATTTTGAGAACTTGATTAAGAGCTCATAAAAACAACACCTCTGAAGAGATAACATGGTTGATGCTCTACACTCATATTCCTGAGGTGCTTAGTGTCTTTGCAGAACCGCCGGCTAATTTGTATATGAACATAAAAATAAAGATATAAATATCAACATAAACATATGAACATGGCTATAAATATGAAACACAAATAGGAAATACAAATATGACTTTTCCTCAGGACGTTTGATTGAAGAGGGATGAGTCTCCTTGCTTGCCATGAACTGCACTCTATGGTTCAATACTTGAGCCCAGAAGTGGCTGCTGCAGGTGGCAAACGAGCTCTTCTGTACATGCATGGTGTGTCACACTGTGTGCATCACATAAAGATTGAAAACCGTTGTAGGAAAGATTGCTAATTATTGTGACACAGTGACTTACCTTTCTTGACCACAGGCACAAATTCTAGTCACTAATCCCTGTGACTAAAAGAGTGCAAGAAAATGTACAATGCTTTACCAGTAACTAATTTTTAAACTTCAAAGGCTGCAGTGCAAAGCAGAATTGTTAAATATTATGCATATTGCAAAATGCTGAAGGGGTTTGAAAGGGGCTTGAAAAGGAAATATTCTTAAATTGTTGTTGCTTAAGAGGCACGCACGTTATGGTTAATAGAGCCCAGATGCTGACTGGTTTTGAAAAGCTGAGCAAGCTAAAACAAAATAGTGTTTTGCTGTCTGTCAGCCTGAAATGTGAGCTCTTTTAAAAGGATGTTTTTGCTGTATCAACATAGCATTAAAGCACTTTACAAATTTTAGAACAGTAACTTTCTCAAATGACATTTTTATAATATGGCTTTGAAATGTAGCCACGGCGAAATATTCATAAGGAAAGTCTTGGACTTGCCCTGTGGTCTGGTGGGCAGTGCCAAATTAAAATCAGAATCCTGCATGGTTCACACTGAAAAACATGACCACTGAAGAAGTGTATCCTCAGGCAGTGCTGTTTTCAACTCCCTGGGAGACGGGAGAGGAGAAAAGAGGTAGTAGGTAGACAGCCTGACCTTGAATGCACCATCAGCAGGAGTCCAAATGCTCCTCCAAAGGCATAAAGAAAATGCCCAAGCCTTCCAGGTCATCTTATTTCATATTTCCCTGTGGGGATATTGCTGGATTTCTGTTAGACTAGCTCGCCTGTATGGGATGCTGAACTCAAGCACCTTCTCCTCTGTGATGTTTTTGTTGTAAGGATTTTTTTTTAGCCACAAAGAAACGCAGTTCTCATCCTGGGCACCAGGCAGCCTCTTCTGGCAGAGAAGATGGGAAAGAAAGAATGGGTATTAAAGGGGGGAGGGGGAGTTTGGGGGGAGAATAAAACAGTACTGAAATGCAAGGAGAAGAGGCAACTCTGTATGCCATTAAAAAACGGGATTTGATGGGATATTTAATTGGAAAATTACCCCAGAATTAGTGAAGTGCTAATTTTTGCTGTGGTTTGACGGATCCAGAGGCCAGGCACAAAGATGAGCACAGGGCCTGCAGCACTTCTGCCATGAAGACAGGCTGAGAGAGTTGGGGTTGTTCAGCCTGGAGAAGAGAGGCTCCAGGGAGACTGTAAAGAAAACCTGCAGTGCCTGAAGGGGACTTAGAGATGGAGAGGGGATGATAGGACAAGGGAGAATGGCTCCCAGCTGAAAGAGGGCAAATATTAGGAAGAAATTCTTTATTATGATTCTATGATCTGGTCCTCTGTTCATTGAAGAAGGAATGCCATGGTGAACCCACTGAACTCTTGGAATAGGATAAACTGTGTCAAGCATATCTAAATTTATTAGAACTGACCTTGTTTTGAGGCAGAGTTGGATGAAACATTTTTTTTTTATAAACTGTATGACCTAGGCAATGTGGCAAAATGAAGTCACAAGTCAGGGTATTCTGCTTTATCTGTGAAATGGTTTTAACAGGCATCATTGGATGGCACCACTACATCCCACTTCCCGAGCTCCTGTGCTGCAGACTTTCCTGCTGGGGGCACGAGGACTCGAGCTTGAGTTTCAGTACGAAGCCCTGGCTCTTTTGAACTCGGTGAGAACTTTACCATTGCCTTCAGAAGGACCAGCATTTCAGCACGCTATGCCCATCAATTCTTGTTGAAACATTCAGTGAGAAAGCTAGTTATGATAGTGGCTTCTGTGATGTGGGCAGCCACAAATTCATTTGCAGAGCATACATCTTCTTCTAACAGCTTTTGCTCGTTAGGGACTTCGGTTTGGGTTCTACAGAAGGTCCCATTGACTCCACTCAAATGCGGGGCACAGTTCAAAAGTGGAGTGACTTTGGCAGTCACTGCTGGTTTCATGAGCTTCAGCTGCTGTCCCTTGCTGTCCTGGGGGCAGACACAACTGCTTGTGAAGCTGGGCCACCAACTAAACCCGGGAACTTACCCAAGTATAAAATAATCCCATGAAAGCTCTTGTGTCACTGAGCCACCATCCAAGTTCAGAGGTAAGGGTAAAGCTGTGCAGGTTTCTTAGCCTCAGCTGGATTTGAGCCAACAAACCATAGGTAAATGAAAGTAACTGCAAGAAACAAGGGGAACTTCTTACTAAAATAAAACAGACATTTCTTCTCCACTTACTTTGACTCTAAGCCCAAATAAAGGAATGTCATCATCTCAGAGAAATCACGCCTGTCAGAGGCTTTTCTCTGTGTGGTAATCTTGCCTCCTATTTTTCTTCATAAAAGCCTCTGCCCTGGAGTTAATTCTACATGTATGAATTGGAAGTAAAGCTGATAAACAGTTAGGAGATAGGCTTGGTCTTGAATTCTAAGCATTGATGGGGAAAAGGGTTCAAAAAAGGCCATTTTTGCAGGGGGTAGTGGTCAATGGCTCAGAGTCCTGATGTACCTCAGTGACAAGCGCTGTCCCTCAGGGGTCTGTATTGGATCAGTGTTATTTAATATCTCCATTAATGACACAGATGAAGGATCGAGTGCACCCTCAGCAGGTTTGCAGGTGACACCAAGCTGAGGGTGCAGTGACACGCCTGAAGGACAGGCCAATCCAAAAGCCCCAGGGTGGCCCATGGGAATCCCAGGAGGTTCAACAAGACCAAGTGCTGGTGCTGCACCTGGGTCAGGA